>PVHP010002898.1:0-34156 GCA_004024765.1 Zapus hudsonius | reverse complement strand
GCACCGGATCCCGTACTTTTGGGCTCCCAAAACAAGATGCACTGGGAGCGGGTGACAGGGAGGTTACTAAAAATAGAATCTAGGTAATCCAGAATTGTGTATATTTGTTAACCCACACTGATCTCACTCTCCGATGGAGATTGTGTTTGTATTTTTCAGGATGCAGCGAGAGAGCTGGGGCCCATCTAACCCTACCAACCGACTGTAGGCTGATAGCTGAGATTCTGGCAAGAGATGAGCCACCACAGTCATATTGTGGAGGATCCAAATGGAACCCCGCAGAGAATGACGGGATGAACAAGGAGCACACAGCCACAGCCATTCAATCAACACAGGATAATCCAGTGAGACAGAAACCAACGATTTCGACACAAAGACCCCTAAGCTCACAACCTTAAAGCAGCCTTAATACTCATCCACCATGACTCAGGGAACTATGCGGAAGAGGGGGCGGAAAGATTGTAAGAGCCGTGGTGGGGGAGATTATCCAGAGGCATGGCCAGGAGAACCTGGCTGATTACTAGCCTATCCATGGTCCCCTGTCACAAGGACTGATCCAGACGACCCATGGAGGAGGTTATCCAGTAGAGGGGGGAGGGGAGGGCAGTGGGGAATTGGCGATAACAACTCATTGTTTGCCCACTAAATGTTGTAACTCATTATGGACAATAAATTTAAAAAAAAAAAGAAATGGATAGCTCTTATCTGGCTGCTGCACATGCAGACACTCGGGAGGCAGAGGCAGGAGGATCACTGTGTGTCAAAAGCCAGCCTGGGACTACATCCAGGTCAGCCTGGCTAGAGTCAGATATTACCTCAAAAAATTAATTAAATAAAAAATCAGGAGCAGTATTTAGAGGCGAATTTGGGGGGCTTTTGTTGCCTGTATGTGTGTGTATATATAGAGTATTGTGTGGTGTGGTGTCTGCTTTGTGGTATGTAATGTACACAGGTGTGCAGATGCACACTCCCCATTGCATGTATGTGGAGGCCAGAATAGGAAATCAGGTGTCCTCTTATCATTCATCCTGACACTTCCTTGAGCCCAGGTATCTCCTTCAACCCAGAGCTGTCACTGGTCAGCAAGCCTCTGTGATTCTCCAGTCTGGGATGCCTCTCCCCTCCCCCAGCAGCCCTGGACTGGGGTTACAGATGTGCATGGCCACGCCTAGCTTTTTACATGGATTCTAAGGGAGTTGAACTTGACGGCCTCTGGGCCAAGAGGCCCTCATGCTTAAATGGTAAGTGTTCTTAATCACTGAGCCACTTCCCCAGCCTGGGTGATATAATTTTATACTTGGAAAACACAAGATCATCAACTAGAAAAAGATTTTAAATAATATAGGTGTCAGATAACAGATGCTACTGCTGCAGCATGAGTGATATAGTGGATTTATGCTTATCTAAATTGAAATTGTGTGTGTGTGTGTGTGTGTGTGTGTGTGTGTGTGTGTGTGTCTAGTATACTGAAAACAAACATCCATTGTGGCTGGCAGGCTTAGCAAGCAAGTGTCTTTAATTGCTGAGTCATCTCCCCAGCTCCCTGATCCAAATTTAAACCCAGAGCTGTCACTTACCAAATGTATGACTTTGGCCTAATGACATAATCACCTCCTTGATTATCTCTGAACCGTACAACTCCAGCCTGCTCTTTTTCTTTTTCTTTTGGTAGGCTCTCACTCTAGCCCAGGCTGACCTGGAATTCACTATGTAGCCCAGGTGGCCTCAAACTCATAGCAATTCTCCTACCTCTGCCTCCCCAGCGCTGGGATTAACATCACCCTGTCTGGCTGGTTTGTTCTTTTCTCACAAGAGAATCACTTTACCCTAGTAAGCAAGGATTACTAAGATAAAGTATGCCAAGTATTTTCTACAGTGGGACTTCTTAAACTTTTTCTACTCACTACTTTCACCTAAGAAATTTCTGCATGATCCTGGTATACATATCAAACATTTACTAATAATTATAAAGATATATATTTTAAAATAATTCTTTAGTATACATATACTACATTTATTAAAGATAAAAGCAAATTTTTTTACACAGTAAGATGGATGTACATACTTATTTTTCCATAGAGAAATAATGAATGTTTGGTACTGCAGGAGATAGAGTATCTTCCTTTTTTTTCAGAATTGATCAATATTTTTATTGTATAGTCATCAATGTTGATACCATCACATAAATACATAGTACAAAATCGCAGAGGTGTGTTTAGGATCATATATAAGTTATTAGAAATTGTGTCCTAATCCCAACCTAAAATTCATTTAATGATTTTTTTATGAACCCAGTTGTCAAATAGCAAATATTCTAGCACAATACAATCCAAAAATGCACTAATTTGATACTTCCATGCTGAGGAATGATGGCAGGAAAATATTAGGTTTGTGTCTTCTTTGTTTTTGTTTTGTAGACCCAAGGCGATAGTGAAATTGAAGGATACAATGCAGGTGAGAATGCCTAGAAACACTTCATATTTATTATGCATTTAATTCCAAGTTAATTTTTGAGAGTTGCACATTCAGTAACCTTTCATTGTTGCCATTTTCATGATACTCACATGTGTTTATAGGACCCGATATGGGGCCACAACTCAGTTTAAGAGACTGGGTTCTACAGGCTGGGGAGATGGGTCAGCAGGTAGGAGCACTTGTACAAGCTGGGCGTGGTCATGTGTGCCTGGAATCTCAGCACAGGTTGGGGATAACACAAGAGAATCTCGGGTTCACTGGTTAACAGGTCTGACTGAAAACAGTAGCTCCAGGTTCAGTGAGGGAGTCATTTAAGAAAATAGAGTAGAAGAGTGACCAAGGAGGACCCGACATCATCCTACAGCCTCCACTGTGCCTGCACACAGGGCGCACACATGGGCACACAACACACACACAATAAAAAAGAAAGCAAAAAGCTACTAGGTTCTAGGCAGGTAGGCATGTAATCCCAGCTCTTTGGGAGACTGAGGAAGATGATTCCAAGTTCAAGATCCACCAGGACTACACAGTGAGTTCAAGGCCAGTCTAGGTAAATTAATGAGACCTTGCCTCACAATAAAAGGTAAAAAGAGGGCTGGGGCTACAGCTCAGGGTAGAGTGCTTGCCTAGCACGCACAGTCCTTGGATTCAGCCTCTGGTACTGGGGGAGGGGAGGGAGGAGGAACTGGGTTCTACCGTGCCTTACGTCTAAGTGCTTTTACCCCCAAATCATTGTTTCCCCCTTGTTCTCTCCCTAGATGCTTTCCTTAAATGATGACCTCATTTCCTTCCCTCATATATCTAGCCTTGATGTTTTTGAGGTAGGGTCTCATTCTAGCCCAGGCTGACCTGGCACTCATTCTGTGGTCCCAAGCTGGCCTTGAACTCCCAGCAATCCTCCTACCTCTGCCACCGGAGTGCTGGGACTAAAGGCGTGTGCCAACATGCCCAGCTCATTTGATTTGGAGACAGGCTCTTGCTTCATAATGCTGGCTGGCCTTGGGCTTGCTAGGGAGCCCAGGCTGAGCTCAAATAATCCTCAGCCTCCTGAGTGCTGGGATTACAGGTGAGTACCACCACAGCCAGTTTACCTTCCCTGATTTTTAAGCCTGTTTCTCCACCTCAGGACTCTAACTTCTTCATGACATCCACTATCACATTTAGTTCCTCTTCTGATCTTTCCTCACTTTTCATGCTTACTTTCTGGATTCAGTATCTTGTTATTCACTGCCAAATTTTTATAATCTACCCACTAATGCCCTAAAGTAGAAATAAAGCATTAGTATGGTGTTTTCTTTTTAAAAAATATTTTTATTTATTTGCAAATAGAGAGATACATACTGAGAGAGACAAAGAGAATGGGTGCACCATGGCCTCCAGCCGCTACAAGTGAACTCCAGACATATGCACCGGCACTTTGTGCATCTGGCTGTATGTGGGTACTGGGGAATTGAACCCAGCTTTGCAGGGAAGTGCCTTAACTGCTGAGCCATCTCTCCAGTCCTCATATGGTGTTTTCTTATCAACTAAAACATCTCCATTGGCTTCCTGCAGGTTACTTAATGAAATTTAGTTATCATCAGCTTCATATTCAAGATGCTCGGATCTGAACCAAACCATTTTTTCATCTTTCCTCCCACTACTTATCTTTATTCACACTGGTCTATATGGCCTACATTTTCCTTACTTATGCCACTGTCCATCCTTACCCTTCTACAAGTGATGCTACTCTCTGTCTCAAATCCTCCAAAGCTGTCTTAAAAAGGTAGTGTAAATTCCATGAAGTTCCTATGCTTCCATAGACAAAGTATCTATCTCACCTCTCAACCCACACAATATTTTGTTGATTTTATTCTCCAAAAGCTTATAAATTTTCTTCTTTGTGTTATAATTATTTAAAGATTTGGGGGCTGGAGAGATGGCTCAACAGTTAAGGATCTTGCCTGCAAAACCTAAGGACCTGGGTTCAATTCCCCGACGCACAAGTAAAGCCAGATGCACAAGGTGGCACATGCATCTGTAGTTCATTTAGAGTGGCTGGAGGCTCTGGCAACCTGTTCTCTCTCTCCTCTCTTCTCTCTCTTTCCTAAATAAATAAAAATGTAGTCCTTTATCAGATTAGTAAGTATAAGCATATCTGATCATTTCTGCATTTTCTAAAAGCCAAGCAGGGGTGCGACTTCTAAATAAGGCGCAGGTGAAAAATAAAGAGGGAAATCAAAGAATAGGTAAGTTTATATAAAGTACCAGTCCAAGGGAAGCCTTTCTGAAAAATACTCATTATAAGATGTCTCCTGGTGATAATTTCATCAAGACAATTGCTACAAAGAATACAAGCAAATTATCTGGCTGTTGTTTAAAATCAGCTCTGAGGTCTGTGTATCTCTCAGCTGAAATCAATTCAAATGCACATTCCACTTAGCTGCCCTGCTTCATTAGATACAAATGTGGTATCCACGAAGTGAGGAGATCCCATGACTAACATAATCTAACAAACAACATTCTAAACTGCAAGGAAATTTCTGGGCCTCACAAGCTACATCTCTGTCTGTGGTCTATGCTTCACAGCTAGCCAGTGAGCCTATCTGACTTCTCAGAATTTATTTTTCAATTCCCTGTGCTGCATAAGCCAGATGTGGCAGCACATTTCTTTAGTCCCAGAACTCAGGAGATACAGGCAGGAAGATCACATGTTCAAGATCATCCTCAGCTAGAGTTTGATGCCAGCTTGGTATATATGAGACCCTGTTTCAAATATAAGTTTTGTGTTTTTCAAAAATATTTTTTATTTATTTGAAAGAGAGAGATAGTATGAGAATGGTGCACCAGGGCCTCTTGCCGCTGCAAATAAACTCCAGGTGCATGTGCCACTTTGTTCATCTGGCATTACATGGATACTGGGGAATAGAACCTGAGCCATCAGGCTTTGTAAGCAAGTGCCTTCACCAATGAGCCATCTCTCCAGCCCTCAAAAAATGTTTTAAAAAATCTTTTTGAGCCTTTAATCCCAGCACTCGGGAGGAAGAGAGGCAGGAGGATCGCTGTGAGTGTGAGACCAGCCTGGGACGAAAGAATGAGTTCCAGGTCAGCCTGGGCTAGAGCAAGACCCTACTTCAAAAAATCTTTCTGATTATTGTTTATGTAGTGAGTTTCATTTAGTTGGGAGCTGTGTTGTATACCTGTAGTTTCAGAAGTATCACAAAGTCCATGAGTTTGGGGCAATCTGGGCAACACAGTGAGACTCAATCTCTTTCAAAATAATTGCAAAGTTAATTTAAGAGGTTACTTACCTTTTCAACTATGTTTTATGGAAATCTATGCTGGAATTATAATGTACAATGATATTCACAAATTTAGTGATATTCACTAACAGATTTCTCTCTTAGACACATACAATGCCTGGTTGGCCACAAAGACTCAATCTACCTTAAGCTGCAACTGTAAAGGAGATCACCACCACTAAAGATGGGCAATGATAAAGATGCCTGAGGGTGAAACCAACCCATGGAAGGCTCTAGCTAGTATGGGTGAAACTTCTTCTGAAAGGAGGGGCCTGGAAGAAAGACCTGTGTAGGAGTATCCTATTATTGAAGGTCAAGCTTATGTCCTCCCTGCATTTACAAATGTGGCTATGCTGCCCACCTGGTACTAGTTTTGGAAGCATGAAAAAATGCGCACACATGGGTCATGAAGTGTACATGGTTCCAGGAGCTGCTGAGACACAGCATGTGAAGCAGGCTTGTGTTAACTGTATGGAGGCCAAGTAAGGCCAATGTATGAGCTATGAAATGAACTGTGGGATGCATCAAAGACCTTAGAGTTTGGATACCAAGACTGTGGAATGACTGTCAAGGAGGGCTTCTGGCTTAGATGGAGTTTCACCCAGGCTGTGAGAAGCCCAGCTAGAGGGGCAGAATTGGAAACCCAGAGACTTTGTCATTGGTTACAGGTGTTGTACTTGGAAGTGCAGATGTCTGATGTTTACCTGCTGGTTATTGATTTTTGCACTGATTCAATCTTTCCTTGTTATGCCTTGTTTTTGCAATGGAAATCTTACTCTGTGCCATTATGTGTTGGAAGTATATAACTTGTGTTTTGTTTTTACAGGGCTCCCAGTTAAGAGACAGTCTTGAATCTCAGATAAGACTTTGGAATTTTGAACAGTGTTAAAGTTGGTAAAGACTATGGGGACTTTTGAACTTGGAATGAGTGTAATTTGCATTGTGGGATGTCATGAGTCTATGGGGGTCAGGGGTAGAATGTGGTGATTTGAATGTAAATGTCCTCCATAGCCTCAGGTATTTTTTATTAAAAGTATTTTATTTATTTATTTGAGAGAGTGAGAGAGAAAGAAGCATACATACAGAGAGAATGAGTGTGCCAGGACATCTAGCCACTGCAAACAAACTCTAGACACATGTGCCACCTTATGCATCTGGCTTTACATGGGTACTGGGGTATTGAACTCTGGCTGTTAGGCTTTGCAGGAAAATGCCTTAACCATTGTGCTATCTTTCCAGCCCACCTTAGGTATTTTTAATTAAGCTTCCTACTTAAGTCTCCAGCAGGAAGATCCCTGCTGGAAAATGTGTGTCCCTGGGAGTGGATCTTGAGTCCAGCCCAAGGTTGTATTCAGTCAGCTTGTGTTTGCTGGTGCTGGCTATTATCTCCCTGTTGTGGATGTGTGATGAAGTGAGCCAGCTTCTGTCATGATGTAGCTTCCTCTGGGCATCTGTAAGCCTGAAATAAACCCTCTCTTCCCACTAGAAAACATTTAGTCTAGAATGGGGGGATCAGGTAAGGTTTCCTGGAATAGATTCTGACCTGTCTTTTTTTGTCTTTTTTTCTTGTGTGTGCATGTATATAATATGATATTCATGGCTTCACAGTGGCTGAAGCTACCTACACAAGACCTGCATAATAGGAGAAAAAATGATCACATCAAGATAGAATGGAGGGGGCTGGAGAGATGGCTCAGTGGTTCAACGCATTTGCTGGTGGCCTGGATTCAGAGGTCCTGGTGTACCCATATATTTTCTCTGTGTGTCTCTCTGCTTGCAATTTTTTTAAAAAAAACTAATAATTTTTAGAAACAAAGTAGAAGAGAACTTGTTAGAAAGAAGAGATTCAGTGGAGGGGGAATTGGAGTAATTGGGGTAAAAAGAAGGGTGGTGGGAGGGGGCTATGATCATGATATATTATCTATATATATGGAAGTCGTCAATAAAAAGATTTTTAAAACCAGACATGGCATCACATGCCTCTAATCTCAGCAGTTGGGAAGTAGAGGTAGGAGGATTGCTGTAAGTTTGAGGCTACCCTGAGACTACAAAAAAGTTTTGTTTTTTTTAAAGGTTCAAACTACATAAGATATTTAGGGATTTTTTTTTTCAAACTTGTTGTTGTTGTTGTTGAGTCTTTTTTTTTTTTTTTTTGCAGGGGTGGGGCTCTAGGTAAGGTCTTACTTTAGACCAGCCTGACCTGGAATTCACTATGTAGTCTCAGGATGACCTTGAACTCATCTGAGATGGGAATTTACTAAGACAGATCTCTGTGAAAAAGTCAACACTCTTCTTCCTACTATTTGTAAAAATAAGCCGATATTTCTGTTCTCTCTATGTATTTGATTTAAATGTTCATATGTATTGTTGAATTTAACCTGTTTTTATGCTTTTACCATGCTTTCTAAAAAAGTTTTCTACTGAAAGTTAACACTCAACAGGGTGCTTTGAATTATCTTATTTGATAACCACATGAAAAGGGAGCAAGGGTATCACAGGAGAGTGGTGTTCAGAGCATGACTCAGCAATCCCAATGAAGTCAGCAATCTCGATTACAGCTGGTGGGATTACTGTCTGCCCTGAAGTTCACCGAAATGCATCCACCTTAAGATACATCCACCACAGTTATCAAAACATGGCTTTCTGTTTTATGCACTTTCAGAATTATATCACTTACCTGTTTGTCTCAACTTTTTAAACAGAGCATTCCTCCCATTCCCCTCTAAAAAGAACCAAACCCCCATGTGCAAATTAATACCATCAGTGGTTATGACTAAAGATTTCCCATTATAACCTCAAGCTCAGCTTTGTAATTTTTCCCTCTCACCCTATAGCAGAAGTAGTCTCAGGCCAGGTCAGAAGCAAATAAAATTTGAATTCCTCACTGTTTCTTGTAGATCCATTTGTTTTTTTTTTTTATAGGTATGGTCTCACTTTAGCCCAGGCTAACCTAGAACTCACTCTGTAGTCTCAAACTGGCCTCCACCTCATGGCAATCCTCCTATCTCTGCCTCCCAAGCACTGGGATTAAAGGTATGCAGCACCATGCCTGGCCAGATCCTATTTTATTTTATTTTTTGACATAGCCCAGGTTGGCCTTAAGCCTACTGTTCAGCCAAGGCTGGCCTTGAACTCCCAGTTCTCCTTGCTTCCTCGCCCCTCTCCTGAGTGCTGGGTTACAGACATATGCACCACACCTGGCAAGCTACAAAACATTTCCCCTCTACTGGGGTTTGAACACAGCCTTGTGCATGCTAGGCGAGTGCTCTCCAAGCATGCAGATCCAAATCTGTAAGAAGCTTCTAGGAGGGCTTCAGCCAGAGCTGTGACTAGTGCCCTGGAAGCACAAGCTGTGTACGAAGCCAACAGCAGAACTGATCCCTGAACATCAGTACTTCAGCTGACTCAGCTGAGCCTCTTACCTGAAAGAGAAGCTTTGATGTATTTCATCTCAGAGAAACACCACCTAAGAGTGGAACAAAACTGCCTGTCAGTTAGCTCAAGCCTTAGTGATAGAACAATACCTACCATTCATCAGATGCTTAGTGGAGTCACCTGATTTTTTAGTAACCTCTCAGCACCCTTCCACCCCAAACCAGCTCGGGTGATATAAAGCACCTGCAGTTCCCAGCACACCACACCAATTAATTTCATTTCACCTTATTTTTGACAATTTCATAAATGTATATAATGTATTTTATTCATGTTCACTGCCCATTACTTTCTCTTACCCCCTTCCACTCCCCTAAACTTCTTCCAAACTATTCCCCATCTTACTCTCATGTCTTTCTCTTCTATTTGTTTATTTTGGTTTTTTGAGGTAGGGTCTCACTCTAGCCCAGGCTGACCTGGAATTCACTATGTAGTCTCAGGGTGGCCTTGAACTCATGGCGATCCTCCTGCCTCTGCCTCCCGAGTGCTGGGATTAAAGGCGTGCACCATCATGCCTGGCTTATTTATTTTTTACCCATTGAATCAAATTCAGGTCACTTGTATGAGCATGGGGGAGGGGTTATTTACTGGAGTGTGAGCACCTTACCAGTAGCTGCATTAGCTCCGGTGGGGAGGCGTCAATTTATTTTATAAATCCAAACATATAATACTACTGTCCAGAACTCAATGTCCCTCTGTCTAGACCTGGCTAAGTTATACTGAATAAGATTACTAATTCTTAACTGAATAAGAATACTAATGTTATGGTCTACCCTAGGAAGACTTCGCAGATGTCCCAGGGATGGATCAGGTAGCTTTTCATGACTTCTGTAGTATGTCTCCCTTCACCCCACCTTAAAACGTAAACCTTCATTGAAATTGTCTGTCTTATTAGGTTAACATATTTTCAGTAACCCAAAGAATAGCCAGCATACAGTATGTTACAAATAATTTTAAGTACCCCAGCCCAGTTTGGCCTTGAACTTGCTATGTAGCCAAGGATGACCTTGAACTTATCTTCACATCCCAAGAAACAGGACTATAAATGTGGGCCACTATGACTGGTTTACACTGGGGATGGAACCCAGGGCGTGCGAGGCAAGCACTCTACCAAATGAGCTACGTGGGGTAATTTTAAGTACCCCAGCCCATGAGTAAATATTGTTGAAAGAACCCTAGTGAATGATAAGAACCCTGATGTTAGAGGTTAACAGAACTTTTCCATGGCTTCTTACCTCACTCATGTTAAAAATCAGTCATCATAACGGGCAACAAGCTCTACTGGCTCTGCCTCTATATGCCATTTTCCCTACATTCATTCTATTCATCCACACTTTGAGACCTTGACTAGAAAGGGGTCATTTAGGCATGTAAAAAAGGGCCTAATGTGTGCTGAGCATATAGTATGGATCAAGGTCCCATGCTAGGTTTGTTCGTGTGTCATGTCGCATCAAGGAGACTGAACTTTAAGGTAACCGTTAACACAGGGGCAAAATTTTGGAAAACATCCGTTGTGGTGACGTAGAAAAGTGCTGTTTGTCTCTTCTGCCAGCTCCCCCTGCCCTTGTTTGGGACGCTTACTTCTATATCACCCAAACTCCCTTGGCCCCAGATTGCTATTTGTATTTGGCGAATGAAAAGTCCTAGCTGATGACCAGAGGCAGGAGAAAAGTTAGACATCTATTCCTCTACTTCCTCTATGCCTTGCCGAAGTTCTTGCAGTGTTTTCTCAGCACTTACAGACATAGCTCTTGTCAAGAAGTTCCTCTCAGAGCTCTAGCTTCAGCTGGGCTGGAGAACAGTCTCTCTCTCTCTCTCTTCCTCTTTGGGCCTGAGAACCACTGACTCACCACAACTGCTAGTCTCTGTGTGTTAATTCCTCATTAGTCCCTTTAATATACACACTGGCCGGGGCCCTGGTTGTAGCTCATAAGTTGTAGCTTTTTAAATATGCCAACCCTTGTTCTGCCAGGACTGACTATATATAAGAACAGTGAGTTCAGCTCTTTTGAACTTCCACTTAATCTCTGATATCTACAAATAATGTCTCCTCCCTTACTTCTACTCCAAAGCTCCATTCTTCCAGGTTTGCTGATCCTCCCGAGTCTCTCTGAGCACTCTGCTACCTACAGAGCAACACTTACCATTGATGCACTGCATCTAGTGTGACTTAGCACTCTGTTGTCCTTGTAGCTTGTGACCATTCAACTCTGTCTGTAGGTCATACCGCAGGGAATAAATTCATCAAGCTTATCAGAAAACTTCAGCAATTAAAATTTCAAAAATACAAACATATTTCAGTTAAAAAAATTAAAGGGTATTTTTTAACCTTATTTTACAGATGAGGATATTCAGGTTCACAAAGAGGGGAAAAAAGTCTTTCTCATACAACGCACTGTGATTCTGCACTGAGTACTCAGCAGACACTTAAAACAGTGATGAACACCCTTATTTATAAGAATTGTCTTTTATTCAGTGTTAGGCCCTCTGCCTAGACAAATATCTGGTACATAGTAAATACTCAACAAATATCTGTTGTTTGAACTGGAGACTCAGAAAGACAATTCCTGAAATTATCATAGCTGGAGGGATGGCTCAGTTGGTAAAGTGTTTGTGGCACAAGCATTAAGATCTGAGTTTGGATTCCCAACACTCATGTTTAAATTAATAATAATTTAAAAAGCATTGGGCTGGGCGTGGTGATGCACGCCTTTAATCCCAGCGCTTGGAAGGCAGAGATTGGAGGATTGCCTCGATGTGAGTTCGAGGTCACCCTGAGACTACATAGAGAATTCCAGGTTTGCCTGGGCTACAGCAAGGCCCTACCTCGAAAAACAAAAGAAACAAACAAAAAAGGCACCAGGCATAGCCCTACATACCTGCAATCCTAGCACTGTGGGGAGGTAGAGAAGGCATAGTATCTCAAAAATAACACGGAGAACAGACCTCTGGACTCCACATATTTACATGTGTGTACATGTGCAAACACACCGCACCCCCACAAAAAGTTAATTTATCACAACTCAGGACCATTTATAATATTTATTTAAACATGTAGAGAAAATGTGTAGTTTCTAAGATTCTTTCCTGTGTATGAGCCCATTTTACCCTCTAAGGTAGCAGAGCTGAGACCAGTATTGATGTCACCTGACTCCTGCATTAACATCATCTCTGCTACTCCGTGTTGCTTCTTCAGCTCTGCCTGCTGCCTCTGGGGATGGGAAGATCATGCAGGTATGCCACATAATTAAGCTGAAAAAGTGATTCTATTTATTTATTTATATTTATTTGCAAGCAGAGAGACAGGAAGAGAGGGAGAGGGAGGGAGGGAAGGAAGAAGGGAGAGAGAGAGAGAGACAATGGGCATACTAGGGCCTCCAGCCACTGCAAACAAACTCCAGATGCATGTGCCACTTTGTGCGTCTGGCTCTACGTGGGTGCTGGGGAATGGAGCCCTGGGTCATTAGGCTTTGCAGGTAAGCAGTTTAACAGCTGAGCCATCTCTCCAGGCTGATTCTGTCTTTTAATGGTGGACTTAACAGAGCTCATCATTAAGGATACTCCGGTTTACTTCTTTTTTTTTTAAATTTAATACTGTTTATTTAACTTCAAAAACATCTCAGCATTCTAAACATACAAAAAATAACAGAATGTTGCAAATTGTGTTTAAGTACAGAGGCCCTTGAACTTTCATTGATGCAGTAGTTCTTTTGCTTGGCTGACAATGATAAGTTCTAGTTTGTTTAGAAACAAAGCTTGAAATCTACAGCACTTAACTAAAAGGAAAACTCCAAACACTTCTTCTCATGCCAGCTGACCCCACCCCCTTTGCCACAACTAAGAATGTCAGCAGAATGCCATGTCACTATATACAAAAACAAGACAACCTGAAGCTAAATGGATGCCCACTGCAGTTATCAACAGGTCCAGCCTCACAGTGTACGCCCTGAGCTACAAGCCCCTCCAAAAGGCAGCTTCCCTCTCCCATTCTCCACACCACATAAGGAGCATCAAGAGTTTGTCTCAGTTGTTTTGTCCTTTACAAACTATAGAAACATCTCCAAATGCCTTGTCACACCAACAGCAAAGTGCACAGAGTGAGGAGAACACAAGAGTTCCTTTCCATTTTAAAAATGCTTGGGAATATGTACAACTTCGATACAGTTCAGGGCGCTCCAAACACCCATGGCCACTTCATGTAAACCACTGACACTTTGAGAGACTACAATGTGATCGTGATCAAGTTCTGTAATTAAACCTAATGAGGGCAATAGACACTGCTCAGATGAGAGGTGTGTCAATCACGGCGCTCCCTACTCTAAGGTATTCACAAGGAGATGGATACACAGTTTATTTATTCGTCCTCCTCCTCTTCCTCTTCGTCCTCCTATTCATCTTCATCCTTGACCTTTTTCCTTGCAACCTTGGCGGGACCCTTTGTGCCATCAGATTTTCCTTTCGATTTATAATTGGCCACATCCTTTTCATATTTTTCCTTTAGTTTGGCTGCCTTGCTGATGTGTGGTTGCTTTTCATTATCGCTTAAGTTGTTCCACATTTCGCCAAGCTTCTTGGCCACATCGCCGATGGAGATGCCAGGGTTAGTGGCTTTTATTTTAGGGCGAAACTCCAAACAAAATAAAAAGAAGCCAGATGGGGGTCTTTGGGGAGCATTGGGGTCCTTCTTTTTCTTCCCTCCCTTGGCTGCACCGTAGTCCTTCATCTCCTCATCGTAACGTACTTTATCCGCCTTCGCCATCTCATTGAATTTTGATTTTTCCTTGGTAGACATGGTCTTCCACCTCTCCGAGCATCTCTTCGAAAATTCAGCAAAATTTACAGGGACCTCTGGATTTTTTTCCTCTCTGCACGTTTGTACAAAGAAAGCATATGCGGACATCTTGCCTTTTGGCTTCTTAGGGTCACCTTTAGCCATCCTGACTGTATTGTTCGCTAGTCTGGGCAGCGCAGGGCCACTCCGGTTTACTTTTGATTAGACACAGCCTGCATCCTACTTTTTTTCTGAAATATTTTTATTTTATGTTAGATTTTCTTATAATTAGGGTTAAAACATTGTTTTAATACGTTATTTCGAGTTATAAATGAGAGCCCCTGACTCACTTGAACAGTTGCCTTCCTGCTTGTTTTTGGTAGGATTCCTGTTTTTCTGAATGCCTGCTTGCATTCTTCATAAAAGTCAGTATAGTAAGGAATTAGACATTCTTGCAAAGCAGACTTGTTTTCTGGCATTTTACTACCCATAAGGATTCCAGAGTCCTTGCACTGTTTGATAAAATCTTCAACTTGTTCAGAACATACCTCCCTGGCCTTTTCTTTCAGTATTCTGGGGACCAGACATCTTTCAGAACGTCTCTAGACGCTGTGGGCACCAGTGCCATCTCTGCTGGTGGGAAGCCACATGAGGCTGGGAGGGGGAGGAGGGTGGGGAGGAGCCTGGGCCACCGGACGTGGGGTGTTCACTGGACTCTTGATTCGATGAAGCCTATTCTTTCTCCGAGAGGAGCCACCTCTGTGTATTCTGGAATGAGAGGCGGCACTTCTGATACTGTGCTTCTGTCCAGGGCTGGAGATCAAATCAAGGCTCGTGCGTGGCCAGGCCGACACTGTACCTGAGCTCTGTCCCCAGCTGAGACCTTACTTTCCATACAGATTGTTCATTAAAGAGAAAAATAATACTTCGTTCGTGACCTGGCCCTATCAGAGGGGAGTTGGTGCACTGGATCTCTTCAAGACCAAAAGAACTAGAGCTGCTTTCAAGTGTTTTGCTTGAATTCTCTTGCCAAAACTGTTTTGGTACACATTTCGCCTTGGATTCTAATTTTTGGAATGATTTCTAATTCTAAGTACAGCATTCTAGGAGCCAAAGTCAACTAAGCACATACCTCACATTTGAATTTCAGCGCCCATTAGGAACTCAAAATATTAGCGAAGAAAATAGCCCAAAGTTCTGCACCAGGGGACACAGATTCAAATACCTACTAAATGCCAACATGCAAAGCCCAGCCCAAGTGAACAATACAGCCTGTGAGGAATTGTTAAGACTATTTTAAGGCAGATCTCCCCAGGCGCCCAGATGCGCCGCACGTGTGCAGGTAGGTAAGATGATTTAAATCCAAAAAACACTGCCAACATCAGGTATCTGTATTTTGGCTCACGTTGACCAGGGAAAAACTACTCTTGCTGATCGTCTTGTATCTAATAATGGAATCATCTCGGGTCGCCTGTCAGGCAAGTTAAGATCCATGGACAGCCAAGGAGATGAGCAGACCCGAGGGATCTCTATGAAATCCAGTGCCATCTCACTGCGTTATCAAGAGTCAGGCTGTCCAGGCTTGGATGCCATGGGAACCTCTCCCTGGCTGAGGGCCGAACTGGCAGTTCATAGCTGCCTCTCTGCACCAGGTGATTCTATGGAGTTCTTCACGAGGAAAGTCAGAAGAGGATTCTGCTGGCTTCCCCTTAGGTTTCACTGCCTGTCCCTATCCTTCTTCTGCTCCATGGCTTGGATATTAGAGTTACAACCTTACTGTCGGTTACTGTCATCAGCACTAGCTTGCTAGCACCTAAAATGGAAGCCGTTTTGGCAGTAACATGGAAACTCTGAGAGAAATGGTCAAAAAAATGTGAGATGTATATTCACTGATACTCATAAAAATTTGTATTAATAAAAATTCCAATAACCTAAATGTTAATAGGAGAATGGCTAGGTAATAGGATATATTTATGAAGTATTACATACCTCTTCAATGTTTAATCTGTAGGTCATTATATAGAAAAAAATGATGTCAAAAGAAAAAAATCAGGTTGCAGAGTATTTCTGTAAGATATGAGTATGTTTGGGTAATAAAAACACGTATGTGGATAAAGGTTGCTGGAAGGATGCATATTAAGCCTTTATAGTAGTTATCTCCAGAGTGGTTTACTATGAAATTTGTACCTTTCAAAATGCTTATTGCACTGTTAGACAACTTTATAAAAGATGTATATTCCTATAATTAGTAGAAAACAATAAAGTTTTATTTCCATAAAAAAGAGACCATTTTAAGGCCTGGTTTGCCTTTAGTCCCAGCACTCAGAAAGGTGTGTTCGAGGCCACCCTGAGACTGCTTAGTGGATTCCCAGATTCCAGGTCAGCCTGGGCTAGGTAAGAGCCTGGGGTGGGGGCGGTATTTTAATGTTGTGTGTCAGCTCATTCTACCCCTCAAGTGCTGGGTTACAGACATGTGCTACCACGTTTGACTGAAATATAGCTTTAGCTACTGCTGGGCATGGTGGCTTACATCTGTAATCCCTCCCAACCATGGAGAAATTGTGAGGCAGGAGGTAAGAGGATCACAGCAAGTTCAAAGCCAACCTGCTCTACATAATGAGTTCTAGGCCAGCCAAAGATACACAAGACCCAGTTTAAAAAAAAAGGAAAGGAAAGAAAGTTAGGAAGGGAAGAAGGAAAAGAATACAGAAAGAAGGGAGGAAGGAGGGAAGGAAGGAAAAGAAACAAGGATGGGAGGAAGGAAAGAAGGGAGGGAGGGAGGGAAAGAAGGAAAGAGGAAGGAAGGAGGAAAGAAGGGAGGGAGGGAAGGAAGGAAGGAAAAAAAGGAAGGATGGAAGGAAGGAGGGAGGAAAGAAGGAAGGAAGGGAGGGAGGGAGAGAAGGAAGGAAGGAAAGGAGGGAGGGAAGGAGGAAATAAGGAAGGAAGAGGGAGGGAGGGAAGAAGGAAGGAAGGAGAAAGGAAGGGAGGGAAGAAAGGAAGGAGGAAGGGAAGGAAAGGAGGGAGGGAAGGGAGGAAAGAAGGAAGGAAGAGGGAGGGAGGAGGGTGGGAAGGGAGGAAAGAAGGAAGGAAGAGGGAGGGAGGGAAGAAGGAAGGAAAGGAGGGAGGGAAGGAAGGAGGAAAAAAGGGAGGGAGGGAAGGAAGGAAAGCAGGCTGGCAGGCAGGCAGGCAGGCACTGACAGCGTCGACGTTAATGGCTCCACCCGGCAGGTCTGTCCTCAGCCATGACCCCTGAGCACTCAGGTTCTGAGACGTGGACCACCGAGGGGCAGACAGCAGCGCCCACCCTGGGTCGGGAGAAGTCCTGAGAAGGGCGGACTAGCAGGGAACCCGGTGGACGCGGGCCGACCACAGCCTCTCCTCGAGCGCCCCCTGCTTACTTAACGTCGCCGCACAGCCGCCGACTCCAGCGCCCTCCATCTTAACGCACCTTTCTGCGCAGGCGCAGGCGCTCCCCCCTCCCCGCCTGCGGCCACGCCCACCTGCTCGGGACCCCGCCCACACGCCTGGCTGGGAAGAAGGCTCTGTAGGGTGGTATGGAGGAGCAGGGGGAGCCGTGCCCTCGCTTGCGGCTGCAACTTGGAAGCTTTGGTGACGGGAGGAACAGAGGAGGGGCTGTAAGTGATCCACATGGGGAATGAAAAGCCACTAGTGACAAAGGAACTGAAAGGAGACAGTAAGTTGAGGGGCACAGATTTGATGCAGAAATGATAAAAGGTGGATGGCTTAGGAAGGGGGAGTTTAAAATGTCTTGGTAACTGAACTGTAAGATCTATTTAGTAAGCAATGGAAATGGCGCTGCCCCAGGTCCCCAGGTGCTGACACCGCAGACAGGGAGTAGGTGAGACGAATTTCTTACATCAGCCTTTCTGATTCTTAGGCTGGGCGGCTTCATGTTTAACTTGCTTCACTTTTCCAGTTTTGCTGCTGCAGCTTGTATCTTCCTTGGAAAGAGCCCATGTGCACTCCTAGGTCTGGCAGCCTCTGCCCTGCACCACCCAATGCAGGCACATCCCTCCCAAACAGAAGCCTGCCATATTTTCATAGAATTACCAGACCTCAAAGTCTTCTAGAACATAATTTATTACGGACTAGTCTATAGTTTTCTATAACAATGGCACATATAATAATTAAAAATAGCAAAGAGGCTTGCCTTCCTGGTTCATATATTGGCCAGTAAGCTGTGGACAATGCAGAATCCCCAGGAAGTTCTGGAGGCTCTGAGCAAGGACCTAGGAAGTCCAACAGACCCTCTGAGTTTGTCCCTGACTTCCTAGGGAGTACTGGGGTCCCTGTCTATCCCTATGCCATGGGATGAGAGTCCAAGTCTTTCTATATAATTGACTGTCCAAGAGGAACAGCAACTGATCCCAAAGACAGGGAGAGGCCAAAGGCTAGATGTTTTCTGCAAGGAGAACAGCCAGAAGGTTGTGGTGAGAATGACTCTTGAGACTTGTTTCCACAATTTTTGGCTTTGTTCAGGGCCTACCCAAGAAGATCCTCTTGGAACCTTCAGCTAGTGCTCAAGTCTATACATATAAGTCTATAAATAGAAGAACAGTCTCTTGTGTTCTCAGCATCCTCCCCTGCTTATAGGAGTAAGATAGGGGGGTTTCTCTGGGTAGACAAGGCCCCTGCGCCTTGGGTTCCAAAGAAATATAACGCTCAGGGCTCTGAAGCACCATGTGAACCTGCTTTGACTCATGACAGATATTGAGAGGGAAGAAAGTAGAACAGTTCATTTCTAGACAGTTATCTGTTCAGTTTCAAAGCCTTATTCTTGCTGGAGCCACACAAAACCAATTTTGCTGCTCAAGGGACAGTGAATTTTATCTTCTGTGTTCCTGCTCTGGCCAATCTCCAATCTAGAGCACAGGGCTCAGGAATGCCTAAAGGTCAGTCAGACAGACACAAGCTCAAGGCCTTCTAAACTTGTTCTTCCAATGACTGATATGTAAGGATCTGATTGGAGAGTGGTTTAGAGAAAGGCCCAGGTGGGACGTGGACTGGAGGGATGCCTACCAAGAGTAGCTCAGAAATATCTGTCCCTTGCTATTTAAGGAAACAGTTCCCATAGCCTAGCTCCTAGCACCAACAGGTCAGGGACTCATGACTCTTTCTCTGAAAAGCCATATTCCTACTACCCTAAAATTTTTCTTATACATCCTTAGCCGAAGGTGTCAGCCTTTTAATTACAAGAACTCCAAGCAGGCTATACAGCTAACTCTCATTGCCTCTGGTTTGTGCAGTTGGTGCCACACATGAATTGGTTGACACATAAGCCAGAGGTTTTCAACTCCCCTCTTCCGTGGAACGAGATTCTGATTTAAGCTTCACAAACTCTCGGGCCACCTCATCATTGCTTCTCTGAGACAGAATCCGGAGAATGGTCATGCCTGTCTCATCCATGTGGATCTTCCGGCCCAAGGGACACCAGCAGGCACAGCTGCCCTTGGCTGCTACATCCCTCAAGGGCATCACTGCCAGTCCTATGACACGATCCTCCCGGGCAAAGCAGTAATCCTTCACGCATATCTGCAGCTCATAGGCCTCTGGACCCTCTTCATTTCCCAGGAGGCTGTGAATACAGTTAGGGGAGAAGTTAAGAGGCCAGAGCTGAATTCACCTCATCTGTCATATAGCCCATCCCTCCTCCCAGCCTCTTCAGTCTTACTCCACAGAACACCCCCCCCCTTGAGTCCTGCAGGTCTCCTATAACTTACAAGTGGAATGTCTCATTGTACTTGGGGGCCCAGTTGTTGCTTTTGGATTTAGTTGTGAACTTCCTCTTCTTATCACTTTGATGTGGGCCAACCATGGTCACTTCCACAAAAGGCCGGAACATACCTGCTGTCTGCCACTTGAGGTCATTGGCAGCCACCACTGCCCAAACAAAGAAAACTTATGAAGGATCCCACCAGCATTCCCAGTTCTCGAGCCCCAAGTCATGTTCCCCTTGGAGAAGGGCTTAGCTGGAGGGTTGGGATGTGCAGCCTCCACTTTCAACTGATGACTGAGGCCATGAGTAAGAAAAGGTCAGACCTTTAAGACCACACTACTCACCTTTCACTGTGACCTTGTGCTCCCCGGTGCCAGGGTGTGTAAACAAGTCTACCTGAATAGAGACTTCTCCCACAGGATCATCCACACCAGACCCTGAGGGACAGACAGATGATGTCCATTGGAGAACTCTAGGACTTTAAAACTAACATTTCCAGGTAAAACCACTGTACACTTTAAAGCAAGAAGTTATCACTCACAGTACCCATGAGGAAGTAACCAATGAGAGAAAGAAAAGAAAGATAATGAGGTTGTAATTTATAACACAGGTTAAGCTAACTGCATCTTAGAAGAAACTTATTCCAAAAATGCACTGGGGAAGGGGGTGGAAAGAGGGCTTGGTGCTTAAGACACCTGCCTGCAAAGCCTAATGACCCAGGTTTGATTCCCCAGTACCCACATGTAAAGCTAGATGCACAAAGTGGTGTGTGTATCTGGAGTTCATTTGCAGCAGCTAGAAGCCCTGGTGTTTCCTCTCTCTCCCTCTCTCTCTCTTTCTCCTTAGAAATAAAAAAATATGTTTTAAATGCACTAGGAATTCTTATAGGATCCACCAACTTATATCTCCTAGGCTGAGGAATTCTTTTTTTTTTTGAGACACGGCTTCATTCTAGCCTAGGCTGACCTAGAACTGTTTAGCCCACACTGGCATTGAACTCACAGCAATTCTACCTCAGCCTGCTGAGTGCCACCATGCTTGGCTGAAGAATTTTTATTGAAAGATGTTAAGCATGACAGTACTATTAGCCCGTATCTGGGACCTCTGTCCACTCTATGACTTCTCTCTCTCTGCTTTGGTTGGTGTATACATGTGCGTGTATGTGTGCATGTGGGGCTAGAAGACAACCTTGGGTGTCATCCTCAGGTGCACCTCTTTTTGAGACTAGGTCTCTCATTGGCCTGGAATCACCAATTAGGCTAGAATGGCTGGCCACCAAGTCTCAGGGATCCTCCTGAATCTTCCTCCCCAGTCCTGGGATTACAGACATATATCTCATGATAGTTTGATCCAGATGCCCCACAAATGAAAGTGTTCTGAATGCTCGATCTCCAGCTGATGGCAATTTTGGAACCTTGTTGGAGTTGGGGGTGGGCTAATGGGGGTTACAGCCAACATCCCTTGCCAGTGTTTGGCATACTCTCCTGTTGCTGTTGTCCACCCAATGTTGACAAAGAGGGGATATCCACCCCTCTGCTCAAGCCATTGCTTTCCCTGCCATGATGGAGCTTCTCCCCAAGTTTGTAAGATGAAATAAACCCATTGCTGTAACCCCACAAGCCGCTTTTGGTTGGGTTCTTTGTTGTAGCAATGAGAAAGTTGACTACAACAGTGGGTACTGGGGGTTGAATTCAGGTCCTCATGCTTGTAAGGCGCTTTGTCTACTGAGGTATCTCCAAGCCAGGATGCTACCCCTTCCCCGCCACTCTGTATGTGTGTCTCTTGTGCAAACTGGTTTTAAAGTTAAGAGCCTTGCCAGGCATAGTGGCGCACACCTTTAATCCTAGCATTTAGGAGGCAGAGGTAGGAGGATCTCCGTGAGTTTGAGGCCACCCTGAGACTACATAGTGATTTTCAGGTCATCCTGGGCTAGAGTGAGACCCTGCCTCGAAAAAACAAAAAAGAAAATAAAAAGTTAAGGGCCTCCTGGTTCAGGCTTTGAGTACATTATAGGCATGTGCCGCCACAATCACCTTATGATGTCTCTTAACGGAACATGTTCTTATGACATTCTAGCTTGGATAACGTTCTAGCTTTGAGGCCTTCTTCGTCCTACTCAGACTTACAGATCAACTCTCTACTCCCAAACTCTGAAAAGAGCCACTCTGCCAGCTCCTCTCAGCAAAGGTTTTACACTATTTTGAGAACACACACTACCCTGCACCTCAGATAAAACCTTTCTTTGTCTAGAGATGGAGTGGTGGGGAAATCCTGGAGATAGGATAGAGAACAGTAACAGTAGCTCTTCCTAAGCTCTGTGAACACATTTCCCAGCTCTAACACTGGGCTAGAGTTTTTGAACTTTTAACATCTGGCTCAGCCATCCTCAGCATAAACAGCTAGTTCTAGCTCACAGGGGTCAATATCAGCCCATGCTAGATTTATGTCTGCATAATGGATAACAACATACCCTTTTCTGGCCGAATGTCCTCATTAGCAGTAAACCTAATACCTTTCCCATCATGCACTGAGCGAAGACAGGCAAGTCAAGAGGTAGTAGCAGCAGCAGGACAGAGAAAGAAGAATTGTTAGAGGTCAAAAGAGTCACAGCTGTTCAAAGCAGTTCTATACACATTCTCAGGGAGCACAGATGCTGGGCAGGGTGGAGAAAGAAGTTCGAGAACTAAGGTCAATGCCTGAGAGTTGCACATTAGTCTTCACAGGTTGGAGACCAACCAAATCATGGCAGAAGCAATAGAAAATAGACAGAGGGTATCTAGGACCAGCGAGGCAAGGAAGAAGTGGCGCACTCTAACTTCCTGTCCTTAAATGATGACAGATAGAACACATACATTCTTGCTTCGAGTGCAGCCCTGCTCTCACCTTCTCTGTGCTCCTTTACTAGCTTAGAGCTCAATGCTTCAAGAGAAGCCTTTCTGAATTAACTCAGGTTGCCCTGACATTATAGGCCTGACACACCATAGCTCTGTGAAGGTCTTCTTGCCCTCTCAGCCAGATCTATGCTTGCTTCTTTTTCTTTTCTCCCTCCCCAGGCCCGGAAATGAGAACAGCTGCAGGAAATGAAGCGGTAGTGCAGGTCTCTCCATCTTCTCGCCTGCAGGCACCTCTAGTCTAACTGCTTAGATTTCTCCCCTCTGGATCAGCTAAGTACTGCAAATCCATGGCTCAGTAAAGCCCAAAGCACCCATTCTTGCCATACCACCCCCAGGCAGCCTGCCCAGGTTTCCTTGGAGCAAGGCCTAACAAGCATGGCTGCATATGCATTGCTGAAGAGAATGGAGGCCTCTGCTAGGCACGCTGCTCTTCAGCTGTCCCGTGCCTTATCTCTTAGCCTTCTTCTCATTCACGCTGTAGTCTGCAAGGCCACTGCTTTCTCTCCCTAGGACAACTCCAAGCAAGGATCCTAAAGCTATAGGCTATCATAAATATCCTAACCTTCCTTCTCAAAGTTTCCTCACAAATTTTTTCTCCTTCTTCCCCAATACCAGATATGTTGGGAACAGTCGATGGGCACTGGTGAGGCACTGTCTGGGAAAAGGAGTCTCAAGCACATTTCCTAGGCTCCTGAGACTCTCATTCTCCTGCCTGATATGAGCTGGGTGAGTATTGAGGTCCCCTCAAGGTATACTGAGGGAGAAACTGGATCCTCCCCAAGAGTTTGACAATATTGACTCCTTCCATGCAGATGCATGTGGAGAGTGGTGGGAACACATAGCCCCTAGGTCTTTACCCTGGGCAGTCTGGGAGCGCACAAAGGTCTTGATGAGCGTGTCTGTGGTCTGTGTGTACAGAGACAGGGCATAGCGTAGGGACTGCAGATCTGGGCTCTTCTCCAGGAAGGTTTTCTTTAGCCCATTGCCTCCTGCGTGGAAGTATTGCTGAAAGACAAATGAGCAATTGCTTCATCCTCTCATAGAAAGGCAGTTCCCCAGCTATCCTTGGAAAACCAGGAAAGCGCTTTGAGAACAACAGACCATTTGACAAACAGATGGAGAACAGCCAGGCACAGTTCCTCAGTGAAAAGCATCACTCTTGGGTAATGGGAAGGCCATATTTCTAGGGGTGGTGTTCAAAGGAAAGGTCTATCTAGTTGGGCAGGTATTGGACAGAAGCATTTTAGGTAGGGGGAATAGACATACCTCTCAAAGTGTCTCAATTATAGTTCACACACACATGCCTGTCGTCGACTTAGAAGTCGTATCTATTTCTCTCTTATCCCTGACACTGCCTAGGGCCTATCCTCCCTTTGTCTCCAGCATGGAAGAGCTGAGACCCCGAGGGACACCTAGCTCAGCACTTACAAGGGCCAAGTATGTATGAGGCTGTCTGGAAAAGGGGGAAGTCTCTACCTTGATGGTGTCCAGGGCCAGGTCTAGGACAGCACACTGCTTTGGAGTAAGATTTCGTGTTTCCTCTCGCACCATGTGGTCCTGGAACCCCAGAGAAAGCATAAGGACAGCTCAGAACAGTCATGAAAATAGTACCTGCCTTCCAGTCCATAATTACATGTTGCTCTCCTTCCCATCCCCTCTTCAGCCTCCCAGGCACCCTTCCCTGAGCCTCACAAGAATCCCACATCCCAAGAACCTTGAGTTTGGAAAGCTGGCTCAGCTCCTTGGCAGCAGTGAAGATCAGCTGGGTGCCCTGGGCAAAGAGGGATCAGTCAAAACAGGACTCCAAGCTTTGCCAGGAAGCGGGGAGTGAGGGGGAGACACTAGGAGGTATGTGTTGGGGGGAGGGGTGTTCTTACTGTTTGGTCAGTGAGGGGGGGCAGGACAATCATCCGTTCCATGGTGTTCATTACTACTCTCCAGAGCTCCTTCAGGACTCGCTTCAGAACCGTTTTCTCACACACAGTGGCAAAGAGTGTGAGGCTACAGACATGGGCAACAGGTGAGGCAGGTGGCATCTGGAATGCCCACACCCTCAGAGGCTTCTCTGTCTGATGACCTCTGCCATGCTCCTCCTCTGGAGTGCCATACTCACTTGCCATCCAGGAAGTCCATGAGGGGTCGCAGCACACTATCTGCATCCTGTGCCACTGAGGCCCTGGCGTTGGGGGAGGCATTCCCTGTACCCCGAACTTGGCCCAGGATGTCAGACATTTGTCGAACACACTCATCAATCTGCACCTGGAAACTACACAGAAGCCCACAGTGCAGCCTTCCCTGCTCCCCCTCACCCCCCACTGACCCCAGAGAAGCACCAGCTATTCAGGCCCATGCCTTCGTGCTCTTGATTGGCTTGAGCAGGGACAGTCAGCAAGAGTGAGGGAGATCTGTATACCTGCTGCTGGTGGGTATGAGACGGGCCAGGAACCACACCTGGTTCTAAGGTCTGTGAGTTTTGGAGCCACTGACCTGTTTCCAAATACCATGCTGAGCTCATCCAAAACTGTATTTAGTTTCACCTGCAACTCCTTCAGACTGTCTGCAGCTTCAGAGTCCAGCTGTATCCACAGGAAGTAAACCAGGTTAAGCTGCTCCTCTTAACTTCTTCCCTCATAAATCACTATTCTTCCTCCTAGTACCATACCCCAGTGCCTGCTCTCTTCACCAGGGCCACACCCCTGTGCCTGCCCCCCCCCTTCTAGAACCATACCCCAGTGCCTGCTTCCTCTTTCTAGGGCTTTATACCTCAATGTCTATCTCAGATTAAGCCATTCAAAACATCAAGCTAGACCTCTATCCTGTATCTAATCAAGAGAGGGTAGAGTGCTATGGCAACTCAGGAATGAAGGGAAAGTTCAGTGAGCACAAACTCTAAGACTTACCTCTTTGCCTCCCATGGCCTCAAACATTTTCTCCAGCTGGACCCTCAGTTGCTGCATGTTATTCATCAGGATGCAGGGCTTTGGGGACAGAGGGAGCCCTTGAGTCTTAGCTCCTTTCAGCACTGGGCCATATGTCTAGGGTCCCACCCTCTCTTATACTATTCCAAAGCCACAGAGAGTTCACATTGCCTAGGTCTCTCCCTCAGTACTGAGATATATAGCCAATTAAGACCCTGCTTCTTGACTAAAAACTAGAAGCAAATATTTTTACCTTTTAGCTGAGTATGGATATATAAATCCTCATGGGACCCTTTACAACTATTTGCATGTCAGACATTTTTTATTAAAGAAAAAAGACTAGGGCTAGACAGATGGCTCATCAGTTAAGGTGCTTGCCTTCAGAGCCTAATGACCCTGCTTCGATTCTCCAGTACCCATGTAAAGCCAGATGCACAAAGTGGTGCATGTGTCTGGAGTTCATTTGCAGCAGCTAGAGGCCCTGGCACACCCATCTTTCTCTGTATCTCTTTCTGTTTGCAAATAAATAAATAAAAACATTTTTTTAAAAAAAAGACTAAACCAAGGATTAGCTTAGGGAAGGATAATGCACCAGATGTAGGCTCGGAGGGGAACCAGAAGTTGAAAGCATCTGAAGGAAAGTATTTAAATGCCCTCCACTCCATTCTCTAAGTGTCCCAAGGCCCTACCAGTTTCTCCTTTGTGCAATAAGCTGGGAAATTCTTTGATAAGATGTCTGCATACTGCATCAGCACTTTCCCGATGGTCTGAGAAAAGAGAAGAGGAAAGAGAATTTTAGCTATCTCTATGAGACCTTGCCGGAGGTTACACTTCTCTTCCCAGAACAGTAACAGCAGAGAGCCAGGCAGGTGTATGGAACACGCTTGTCGTGCCAGTACTTAGGAGGCAAAAGCAAAGGAAAGCACTGCAAATCCATGGCTCCTTCAGGAGCTCCAGGACTGCTAGGGCTACATGAGACCCTGTCTCAAAAGCAAAACAAAACCCCCCAAAACATCAAAGAAGCAATGGGGGATTCTCACAGGAAGGAACAAAATTCCTTCACAACTGAAGAACATCTCCGAGACAGACCATTTGTCTTCCTCAGATACAGCACAGGGGCAGGAAATGGGAGACCTTATCTGAAAGTCTCCGTGGAGTAGGTGGGACTCGAACCTGTAACCGGCTATGATTGTGGTGATACTGAGGGGAAAGAGACAAGAGGTCCATAGTCACCTTAGCAAATCTCCTCATGTAGTGGGCAAGGATGCTGGGGTCTGGGCATTCCAACTTCCGGATGATCTCAAAGCTTTGGTTGAGCTGTGTGAAGACATCCACCACAGAGCAGGAAAAGAGTGCATGCTCTGATGTCTGCTGGAACTAAGGAAGACCAGACATCAGGTCACCATCCACCACTTCTACCTTTCTCAAGCTACAGGGCTTGAAAGGGCTCTACCCAGCAGGGGTGGATCATTGGCCCCCCAAAGTATTCCTGTAGACATCACAGAGCAAGATCAGCCAGCCTGGTGGAAGCCCAGAAACTTCTACCAATGGCTAAATGCTGGAAGCCTTGGACTGACTGCATTGTAGCAATACCCCAACTTACCCCATCCTTCTTATCTCGTTCCAGGGCCCCATGCAGGAATTCCAAAGACACATCTTCATTCTCATCTAGCCACTGTAGCACAAATTGCTCAAACCACCTGTAGCCAGAAGAGGAAAGCTGAGGGTTGAAGCTTGTGGTACGTATATGCTATAATGCCTAACAGCTCACCGGGTGGGAAATCTGGAAGGTAGGGCACAAGTTAACACTTCTTTCTGCAGTAGTGTCTGCAACAGACAGTCTGAAGCCTGGCCTGTTGAACTGAATGTAGGATACTAGCCCTACCCACCCAAGGGGCCTGTTTCCCTTCCCTCTGGTGCCCACAGACTCACGCTGGGTACTCAGGCACCTGCCCCTGGAGGGCAGGCAGATCCCGAACATATTCATTGTGGAGCCACTTCACCTTGAAGTGCAGATTCATGTAGTCAGCACTCTTACACAGCCGGTCTTTCTCATGTTCTAGTGAAGGGAGGGAGGCTAAGTTAGAGCTCAGCAGGAGCCATGAGTTCCTGAGCTTTCCCAAGGCCGTAAGTCAAGTCAGGTGGCTGCAGGTATCTTAGAAGACAGGTGATCCTCAACTCCCTCAAACAGCTGCGGATCCCCCAGTCCTCTACCCAGCCATTCTCACAGAGCTTGGACCAAACTGTCTTCTAGACAGACTAAGCCAGACTCCAAATAAAGCTTAGATAGTCTTCATGCTCAAACTTCAAGAAGTGCAAAGTTCTCACTGGCCTCTGGTGAAGAAGGGAAAAGGCTGTGGTACAAAGCTGAGTAATGGAGACTACCCAGGACTTAGGTGGGGGGGGAAGACAGTGGTTTTCTAGGTTTTTTTTAAGTTTTAATTTAGTAGCTGAGTCATTCCATCAGAGAGACTAACATGATGAAATATTATAAGAGGTATCTTTTTGGCTTTTTACCTCTCTTGAACTTCTAAGTTCCTGTTCTGATAAGCCCCCTTGTCTCAGCCTCACTGGGCTGAGATGGGGTGGGGAGACCCTACTCCCATGTGGGCTCCCTATCCCCTCCTGCCTTCCACATGACAGGAGCTCTCTGGACCTTCTTTACTCTTTTCTTCTTTTTATCTAATAAAGTCTACGTAAGTCTTAATGAAATATTATGTTACACATGACATGAATGGATTAATGACAACTAGCAGAGACAGAGAAAACCAAACAGAAAGACAGGTGAGCAGCCATGGTGTGACAAAATACTGAAGTAAAGCACAGAGCTGAGACCCAGCAGATGAGTTCTCAGGGATATATGCAAATAGGGCTAGTCAGTTTGGAAACTACGGAAACACAGGAAGGACCTTCCTTCACAGGAAGATGCAGAAAATAGGGCTATTAGTGTGGACTTGATAAGTCATCTAGCTGAATCCTCAGCACCTTCTGGACAACCTAGAAGTAAGACCACTCACAGCTGGGCACTAACTCCCTCTATTGTTGAAGTGACTAACAAGAGCCAACTGCTTGTATGGTAGAGATAACAGGTGATAAAAGGAAGCAGCAAAGAAGAAGCTGGAGTCTTTGAAGACTTGATTGCTCAACTTCAAGAAGCAGAACTTTCTGTGTGGAGCCACTGACAGCAACTCAGCAGGGACAGAGAAGCCTGGACTACAGGATTGTTACCTCCGGGTACTACAGGTACCATCTGCTATCTCTTCTAGGAAGCAGTGAGCAGAAGGAAGGGGGTAAGACTAGAGGCAAAGGGACGACAACCAAACGTTCTTACCACCAGCAAAGAGGACTTTTCGAATACGAATGACAGTGGTTGCTTGTGACAGAGCAGAGACACCAATAAGCGAAAAGTGAAATACTCAGGGACACCAGCCCCCCCCCCCTGTTTCAACACTGAACATTAACTTCTGTGGTATCAGCACTAAATGGATGCGTGCTCAGCAGTCATCACACTATTCTAACAAGGCCCCAAGAGGTGTGCTCCAGGAAGCGTGCTCCAGGTTGCAGTTTCTGGTGGAAGTAGTGGGGTTGAATCCGTTAGAGGGGACAACCATTTTTTCATCTTTGACTTTTGCTTCTTCCATCTTTCAGCCTTGGGAAGTCCTTCCAGCCTTCTCATTTCAACCTCTTGGCTCAAGTATATCTCCCCTAAATCTCTCTTTGGTTCTGATAATGTCGATAGAAGGGTTTGATGGCAAACCTCATTGTGAAGACTAGAGTTTTACTCTACATCTCTTGCTATCTTTACATCTCCAGGTGAAGTTGAACAGAGCACACCAATTAATCTTATCCTCTTGATCAGTGCTGAGCATCAACCTCATACATGCCTTCTTCCTGCATGCTCATACCCCAATGAATGACCAGCTCAGCTCCTTCCTGTCAGGCTTGGTGATACAAATTCCAGCTGCTCAGGAGCCTGAGGCAGGAAGTACAAATCCAAGGTTTGTGTGAGCCACACAGCAAGGCCAGTTTGGGAAACTTAGACCTTTTCTTAAATAAAAACTACTAAAGGAGAGCTGGGAATATATTTATCCTACCACTTATCTGAACACCCTTGCTCCAGATACTACGTTATCCGTTTCTTATAGAGTTTATTCATTTTTTGAAAGGACTTACCTTTTCCTCTAAACCTACTGCAGATGTTCTTCAAGAACTAACACTGAACTTCCCACCAGGCTTGATGAGAGCTTTCTCACCAAGATGAGAAGGGCCAGGTAACTTCTGCATGAGCCTGGCAGGCTAATGTGTGGGCTATAGCCCCAGCAGGGTGGTCCCAGTATAAGCTAAACTCAGCCACTACTGGGACTGAATTACAGAAGGCAGATGTGTGGTTTGGTTGTCACAAACTCCACACAGACCTTCAAGGCCTCTTTCAGTCTCAAGATTCACTGTTCTAAACCTCACAAGTTTCAGAGTCTGTGGTGACATATCTCTCCCTCAACCCAAATAACAGGTCCAAGTTCTCCTTTGAGCTTTCCCAGATGGATCCTCTTCCCCTTCTAGAACCACTTTTACAGACTGAAGAGCTGGACTAACACATACAAGCAGACAGAAAAGGCAGCTAAGTAGGTGAGCACAGATGGGTACAGGTGAAAAGATAATACAGGTGGAGAACATATCTTTGGGAAAGTGTGGAATGAAACAAGAATGAGATGAATGAACAAGATGGATAATAACTTCCCTGCAATCCTGCTCTGTAGGAGTGAGGCAAGAAGGAACTTTCTGGCTTTGTCATACTAATTCCAAGCAACTTTCAAGGAAAGAAAGTTAGGCCAGTCAGTATAAAAAATATATGTGAGGTTCTCTGAGTCTTTAAAACTATAAAGATAAGTCTGATAAAACCATTCTCTAGGAAGTGAGCCACCTTTCCAGGAGCTGATCTCTGGGCTGGAAAGGTTTAAACAAGACTTGCTCTAAAGCTGGTTCTATCTGGGCAGCCATTTTCCTTTGGCTGAAATTTTACCTACTTAAGACTTCCTAAAGCCTACCTACCCCCATGGCTAGAATCCCTCTGCTTTCTCACTGACCATTCACCCAGAACTGTAGCTGTCTGGGAAAGGAAAGGGATGGCATAGGAGGCATTTGGAGCTGGAAGCCCACTGACCTGGGCAGAAGAACCTTACCCTCCAATGCATATTTCATGTCTTGAGCAAACAGATGCCACATCACTTCTGCACTCACTTTCCCCACATTCAACTCCTGAGGAAACCTGATTGATAGAAGAAAACATAGTGAGCAAGAAGGCAAGAACCATTTGATTTATTCCAAGTTATATGATTTATTCTAAGTTATAGTTCTTGGAAGTCATAATAAAGAAGAGAACAAGGAGTTTGGGGGCAATCTGAAGAAAACGGGTGTAGGGGGGCCTGTAGTTGTAGAGGGCAAAGGGGAGCACCTTAGGTAAATGGGTTCAGAGGACAGAGTGCCCAGAATGGAAGGCAAGGCACTGAGCCTCTGAGGAAGGCTGAGGCTGGAAGGCAGGCCTAACAAATAAGCTGGAGAGGAAAGGGCAGGGGGATGAGCTCTGAGGAGGCTCATTTCATTCACAATGGACAGACACGTACACACATGGTCTCTGTATCCCCTGGGGCTCCCATAGCAGCCACAGTCCCAGAAGCCTCTCACCCCAGGGAGGCTGGCCCCGTTTGGACAGGACCACCCATTATGCTTCCACACCTGTCTCCAGAAACAGTTACCCAGACAGATACAAGGGACAGAGGGACAGATGGACGGACAGTTGGAAGAGGTGGCACTGTAAACATATAGAGATAGGAAAGAAAGGCTGTTAGACAGATGGACAGACCAGTTATCAACCAGATACAGCCATGTAGAGTGATACTCACTGGTTCAGAACAGGTGTGTAAGAATTCTTATCTTCCTCTATGATTGACACAATGAGCGTGATGAGTTTAGGCCAGAAATCCAGGTTCCGAATGCTGGGCCCTTGTTCCTCTGGAGGTAGTTCCTGCTTCTTGTTCCAGAGGCAGAGAGGAGAGAGAGGAAGGGTGGGAGACAGGAAACCATCAGATCAGAATCGGAAAGGTTCTCTCCTTCTTTTCCCCTCCCCATGGCTGTTCCTTTAGAACCAGGGACCCTTCCTTTCCTTCCACAAGATTGCTTTGCAATGGGAAGCTACTGGGAGTTCGTCATTCCATCAGAGCTTTTCTCCCAGCTCTAGGGAACTGCTCTGATAAGCTTGGTCAATCTAGGACATACCCCTTCCTCCTCCTTCTCAGAGATGCTAGGGGTAAGTGCTCTGGCTGAAATATGCACCCTCGAGTCTCACTGGACAGGTGCAGCTCTATGTAAAGCCTCCAATAGGCAACCTTTCTCTTCTAGTAGCGTCAATCCTTGGATCCCCTGTGCCCACTTTAGCTCTAAGAAGCTTGTCCAGTTCTGAACACACTGTGCATGTAGTTTGGCTAACTTTCAGTGAAGCAGGACTCCATCTGACCCCTTGGAGGTCAGTCATTAGAAAGAATAACTGCACCTACAAGGCTAGAATACAGTCCTAGACCTCAACAAAAGAGGAACCACATCAGACAGGAACAATCTCTGGTCACCATACCAACTGGAATGGACATGTTCTCCCACTAGAACAAAGGCAAAGGTGAAATTGCCCTGAAGGAGAGGGAGGGACTTATTTTTTAAACATTTTATAGACAACAGTCATACATATGTACAATATATCATGATCATGGTCCCCTCCCAGGATGAAAACCACGTCATTGCAAAGTCTGAATTAGTCCCTAATAAGCAACAAGAAGTTAGTAGAAACCAAGACAAAATTTACATCCTGTTGATTCTATCTTAATAACCCTTAAATGCATCTTTTTCTTTTACTTTTTTTTTTGTTTTGTTTTGTTTTTTTGAGGTAGGGTCTCGCTCTAGCCCAGGCTGGCCTCCAACTCCTGGCAATCTTCCTGCCCCTGCCTCCTGAGTGCTGGGATTAAAAGTGTGCGTACACACCATGCTCAGCTTTCTTTTACTTTTCCCGCCATTATTCTAGCTGAGGTTCTTGTCATCTAATGATCTCCTTGCTCTTTGAACTTGATCTCTCTGTAAGGAAAATCTCAAAATGTTACTCTTCTGCTTAAAGTTCTTCCATGGCCATCAACTAAACTCAAACTCCTGAGCCTTCACTCAGCCTCACGTCTCACCACTACATCATGACCACCACTTCTAGTGCCAGGAATACTGTCAAAGACTGCTCAATGATTTCTATGCTTGGCAAGCACTCTACCACTCTCTCTACCCAGCCTTTCAATGATTCTAGAGTAGAAATTATCATCACCTCATTTTCAGATGAGGTGACTGAAGGACAACATGGCTCTATGACTTAGTTGTAGAGATTTAGTGGAACTAAGATTTGCAAGATAGTTAAATTCCAAAGTCTGATGCCAAAAATACCTAAGTCAAATAGCTTACGTTTCCTTAAATTAACACACCCATGAACAATTCTGTGCCTCCCATTTTCTCCAAACAGTATGCTCCTTCATTCCCTTCGGCCTCTTTCTTGAGCCAATTTCTAGTCTTTACTTCTGAGTTTCTGCTGGCATTCCTGGCCTGGTTATATGCCCCTTCTCCAGGCTCCCAGAGCACTTTCTGTGAATTTCTAACATAGGCATATCAGATATCTACAACTATAATAAAAATAAAAAAAAGAACAGTACAGCCAGGCATGATGATGCACACCTTTAATCCCAGCACTCTGAAGATAGAGATAGGAGGATTACGGTGAGTTTGAGGCCACCTTGAGACTACAAAGTGAATTCCAGGTCAGCCTGGGCTACAGTGAGACCCTACCTCAAAAAGAAAAAGAAAAAAAAATATATATTACTCCACCCCCATTTCTATAGTAAGCTCTCCAAAGGCAAAAATGTGTCTTATTTACATCTCTAATGCTCCATTTGTTAAATGAATGGATGGATGAATGGACCAATGACTAAAGGTCAGTAGACAAAAAGGTTAATAAACCAAAAAGCAAAACAAAATACCCCATAAAGGTTTACTTGAATGTATATAATGAAGTGAGAAAATTAGATTGAGAGAAAGTGAAAAAAAGTTAGTAAAATATAAAGGCCAAAACAATCCCATGAATGGTTTGCAGGCCTTCTTCAAAGTCTAGTTCATTGTCATGCTGGGGCACAGAGACCAAATATTCACACAGACATCTGCATAGTTGACTGATTAAGGCTGAGAATAGTGTCTTCCCCTAAGCAGAGAGAATTCCTAGATGGATGACAAAGGAGCCCAGAATTTACCACACCAAATAAAGGCCCCAGGGAAATAGCCTATGGACATCAAAACCAGTGGGGAGATTTTTATAAAAACTATACAGGAGGAAGACTAAACTATGTGACTAGAACAAAAGGAGCGCTCAGAATGAGAGAAGGTAGCATGAAACAAGATCTTAGTCTTTTCTAAGGTGTTCCTAGAAAGGAAGCATCATAGATTAGAGACATTTACTAAAAGATTTCCAACAGTGCCCATAGGTCAGCCCTACTATCTTTCAAGGTCTAGCTTGAAGGCCCTTTATTTCATGCAGCTTTTCCCATTGTCTGTTCATGACTGTATTCTTTCTCCTTGAA
>PVHP010002897.1:0-83420 GCA_004024765.1 Zapus hudsonius | reverse complement strand
TGGTTACTTTGTCTCTACAGGACTAATATCTGTCTTCTTAAAGGAACAGTGTCTATGACCTAACACTTTCAGTGCCTAAAGTCTCAATTTTGTTTTAGGTAGGTCTTTAAAAACGAGTGGAACTAGTTGGCTGGCTGCTTATTTGATGGGAGTGACAGGGCTTTGTTCTGTAATTGTGCCAAATTTTGGGGTCCCCAAAGACCACCCAGGAGTCAAAATGATGCAATCACATTAGGTTCTTTATTGCAGGCCCTGGCCAGGACTCTCTCTCTTTACTGATGATGCAGAGGATCAGGGTGAAGAGCCCTGAGCCCAGAATTAGCAGGGTTTTTATAGGGATTTAAGCAGGGGTAGGGGGTTTCCAACTTGGCAGTTACATGATTGATTGACATTTAAAATTTGCTTAGCAAGTACATAAAGAATATATTTTGGCTATATGTGATGAGTTAATACCACAACATCTTGACCTTACACAGTGCTGTGTAAGCTAAAGAAATGGGTACAAGGGCAAAACTGAGTATGTGGCAATCGTGTAGTTTCAAAGTTTACAAACAACATACATGAGTCAAAATAACTTTTCAGAACACAAGCAATTTTTCAAAACATGCTTATTAATTGTTTCTACACTTGGGTTGCCCTGCTCACTGCCCAGAGTGACACTCTAACCTAGTATAAACTATTCTTTGTCTTATCTTCAAGGACACCTTTCAGTTTATTTTAAAATGGCTGTGCTTATGCTAAGACTATGTCATGTGTTATTGGTGTACCAGAGTGAATGGGGTCTCCTCACATAATCTTCAGTGGCAAGGCCTGCCTCATGAGCAGAGTGCTATATCATTGTAGCCAGTTTCCTCATGAGGTGATTTTAGCTGAAAATTTAAGGGTTTATGTTACACTGGTTGTTAAATGTTACACTAAAAGCAGATCCCACTTTTATTTAGAGGTCGTGCCTTGAATAGGTCACTTTGAAAAAGAACTTGTTGATACACCCTCTTAGATTCCCTTATAGGAAGTGTGTTATTTCTTGTTTAAATATTTGATGTCTTCTATTTTTATTACTTAGGAATAAACACAGTGTAAATTGCAAAACAATGCTGAGCAAATGTTATCCTTCACAAAATCAACTCAGTTTGGTTCCCTAGATATAGAGTTTGAGAGGGGGGCCTTGGCAAATCCAATGATTGTGTGTGTGTTTGTGTGTGCGTGTTTGTGTGTGTGTGTGTGTGTGTGTGTGTGTGTGTGTGTGTGTTATCAGTAGAAGGGGAGAGATAAAGACTAGATAAGGCAGGGAAAACAGACAAGAAGGCATGTAGTTCCAGCTCTGGACTAGCTCACTCTGACCCACAAAGAAGCACTGGAGTGCAAATGTGCTGTCAGTTCATCCCACCTTGAATAACATAGAACTTCGTTGTTGGCCAAGATCTGCTTCCTGGTAGTGGTGTTCGCAGTGTCTGAGGAAGAGCAAGTCCAGCTTGGGCAAGGCATTTCTCCTAGAAGGAGGCAACTCTGACTATATCATCTAGTTCCTGAACCTATCTAATCTGGTCATGGAGGCCCAATCCTTTAGCCTGGCCCTTGTTTTAGGGTATTTTCTGTATCCTGAACAATATTGCCCAGTATCTCCAGGCTTTGCCTCTAAGATGGTGCATCAGCTAAACCTTAAAAATGGTTTAATCATTTTTGAGGTTTAAAAATTTCTGAGTGTTGCAACACAGCAGGCCAGTGAATCCCATGATCATCTGCCTATTCTACCTTAGCTCATTGCAGGAAATAAGTCTCTTAGTCTGAGGCGTTGGTGTGTGTGACCTTAAACTGGTTTATCAAAAACTGTCCACTTCTGAGAAGTGCTGACTAAGACACTGGGAGGGCTAAAGCCAAGTCCATACCTTCAATTCCTTCACACTGAGATGACCCACCTGTAACCTAAATGTGGGCATTTTCATCCTCTTTCAGGTGTTCAGAGGGAACCGTTGCCTCTCTATAATGTGAGGGTATTAGAGTAACAGTGGCAGGTGTTATGAGGCTCTGGGGCCCCTGTTAGCAGCTGGAGACTTATCTCGAATGTGATTGTGTTTTTTTAAATGTGAATTGTTGCGGGGCTCACTGGGCCTTACAGTAAGCTAGGTAGGGTGAAGCTATAAAGTTAAAGAAAGTAAGGGAGTATGCAATGTGGATTTCTAGGAGAAAAAAATTGTTGTAGTCAGCTTTCTAGTTGCTGTGCAGAAGGAACCCAAGCAAAAGCGGCTTGTGGAGGAATGGGTTTTTTAGGCTTACGGACTCGAGGGGAGACTCCATCCTGGCAGGGAAAATTATGGTATGAGCAGAGGGGTGGACATCACTTCCGCCACAGCACTGCAAACAGTGGCAGGAAGGTGTGCGAAACACTGGTAAGGGGAAGCTGGCTTATAACCCCATAAGCCCGCCCCTGACAACACAGCTCCAGGAGGTTGTAAAACCCAAATTGCCATCAGCTGAGGATCTATCACTCAGAACCCATTCATTTGTTTGTGGGGGACACCTGGATCAAACCATGACAACAATTATAGTCATAAAAAGGAAATGAAGATAGTGGACCAATCTGCAAGATGTTTGTTAAGTTCAAGGGAAGAAAGCAAAGACTAAATAGAGACTTTTAAAGCTGATTAATGGTAAAGTAGGCATTATTTACCATTTAGATATATGGTGGTAGCCATCAAGGGAACAAATAGCAGAAACTGATAAAGTGGATTCATCTGAGAGGAGAAATTGGTAGGTCAGAAAAGGGGCAGCAACTGTTACTTTTCATTTAGTAACTTCTATATTCTTTCAGTTTTATGTATTATTTTCTTTTTCTATTTACTGTAGACATGGGGTTAAAGTACGAGAAATGTGGAAGAGGGTGGGGGTCACATGAGATAGTTTTGGGGAAGGCGCCAGGTCTGAAGGTTAGCCAGCATTTTTCTCTTGCTTCTGCTGGGGTGACTGGTGCTTTATGTCACCTCTTCCTGCAAGGTCCTGTCATGCATTGAGCAAAGGGGTCTCTTGGTACCTCATTCTCAAACTATTGCTCACAGTTTGTGCTTGAATATGCACAATTCTGATTCCATTGATTTGCTTCATTGGAGAAACTATGCATTCCCAAGTCCTTTAGGGTACCAGGGGAAGTGCAGAAGCATCATCCAGTATACTACATGGCAGGAATGTGAGGTGCACTTTCAGTTACTCAAAGGTAAAGCACTGTCCATGTGAGAGTATTTAAATCCTTTGCCTGGAATCTTAGTCTTGCAGCCTTTGCTGGGCTGTCTCTCTATTCTCGAAGCTTGGTCCTCTGTGACCGCTGCTCTTTCTCCATCCTCCCTATAGTCTCTATCTCAGCCCCTTTCTTTCATTGTATCCCCATCAACATTTATCTATCTGTTGTCTAGCTCCTTATGTTATCTAAGCTTCCATTGTCATTCACTTAAGATTTGTTACATGCAAATTTGAGAAAATTACTTATTTTCCTTTAGTCTTTTTTAGTTATCAATGAAATATGAGAATTTTAGGCTGGAGAGTTGGCTCAGTGACTAAAAGCTCTTGTTTTCAAACTCTGCTGGCCCAGGTTCAATTTTTCAAAACCCACATAAAACCAGCTTCACAAATTGGTGTACACATCTGGAGGTCTTTTGCAGGCAGGGGCAGGTGGCCTTGACACACCCATGCTCTCTCTATTTCTTTGTCTCAAATAAATAAATAAAAATACTTTAAAAAGAATCTAAAAAGCATTGGAAACATTTGCATTGAATGATTAAATACTGAACTCATTTATATTACTTGCAATTGATCCATTCTGTTGTTAAAATTCATTCATAATAACTAATGTTTCAAACAATCCATGTGTTCTAAATTTGTTCTAAAAAGATATAGATTGAAAGCAGTGAAATGGAAACAACTGAAGTTGTGTGGTTGAAAGTGTGCATACATAAATATATTTGCATACATTATGTTTAAATTTGGTGGAAGGTAACAGTAAACCACAAATACAACAGATTATGCAAGATAGACATTTTCTTTTTATGACCGCTGAAGTGGCTCAGGTTTGGGGTCCCCACATTTCAGACATCCAGGCTTCCTCTATCTTGTTTCTCTGTAATGCACTTGGCCTTTTTTTGTAATGTTTTTTATTGGCTTAAAATATTAACACAGCAATACACTCAGTATCATAGATTATTAGATAAAGCCATTGAATCCAAGATGACAGTCCCTTTTATGCATTAGTTATTCTCCTCCCCATGACTCTTACATTGTTTCTGCTCCCTCTTCCGCAAATTTACCTGAGTCATAGTGGGTGAGTTTAAATTTTGCATAGTTGTTAGTTTTTTAAAAAATATTTTATTTATTCATTTTCAAGCAGAGAGATAAATATGAGAGAGAGAGAGAGAGAGAGAGAGAGAGAAAGAGAGAGAGAGAGAGAGCAAGCACACCAGAGCCACCACCTTGTGGGTCTGGCTTATGTGGGTCCTGGGGAATTGAACCCAGGGCCTTAGGCACTGGAGGCAAGTGCCTTAACCTCTGAGCCATCTCTCCAGCCCAGTTATTAGATTTTTAAGAGTCTCTGAATTTGTGTTTTGGACAATTTTGAGCACCCTTAGTGCCTCTCTCCATTGTCCTTCCCTAGGTTATCTGCCTTGCTTTGGGAATAGCTCTCTTGCTTGTCATCTCCCTTCCTTAGAGGTTGCATTAGGGCTCTAACTGGATGGTCTCCTGCTTGGGTGACCCCCATCAACACAGGTCCATTTGGTGGAGTTCGGGGACTCTTGTTGCTTTCTGAAAAATACAAACAGAGTCTCCAGCGGAGAGTGAGATTATTATTGGTCAATTGAGACAAATATTGCTAGGTTGGTGAGTGTTTGGAGGGTGTAGCCTTTCTGAGGACCTATGGTTAGTGAGGACTTCCCCATATAGATGGGGTTCTTGGTCCCTATTCAAGATTGCCTTGGGTCCCTGTACCAGTCATGGATTCCCTGCCTCTGAGTGGATCTCAAAGGCAATTAGCCAGCTGTTGATTACCCACCTAGGTTGGGCACCATTATTGCACAGATGGGCAATTCTTCTTGGCCTTCTTTTTAAGGCCATCTCATGATCTAAGATACTGACCCTGCTCCAGTCATCACATTTGTCTTCCAGCTAGCAGGAAAGAGACAGGGAAATATTAAGGTCATGCTTCCTTTTTAAACCATACTTCCTGGAAGTTTTATGTAGCATCTTTATTAACATGCTATCATTCAGAACTTAAGTCATGGTATACCTCTCTTCATTAATAGGTGGACATATAGTCTTTAATCCCCAATTAAAATAGGAGACTTTGTGACTGTAAAAAGAAATAGAGAAGTCAGGCATGGTCCCAATTTCTGGAGGTTGAGGCAGGAGGATGGTGAGTTTGAGGTCAGCCTGAGTTATATAGGAAGAGCTTCTTTCAAAAAGCCAAACAAACAAATAAACAAATAAGAAAGTGTAGAATGATCTGCATTGAAGGACAAGTAGTAGTATGTGCCACATCATGTGTCTACATTTATCTCTACAGTATCTTTATTTTTCAGCAAATTGTTTTGGATACATTAGAAATTCTTTATACACTGCTACGTAAAAAAAACTCTAAAAAATACATAGAATTTCCTATGTGTACTTTCTGGTGTTTTGTTTCTCTCTATATTTCCTGATTTGTGATTTTATTTTACAGCTTGTATTTACCTTTTGTTTGAAAATATAGACTAGATATGTAATATCTGTCAAGAAAGAGTTGAAGTATTTTTAGTCTTGGAATTTAATGTTGCATAAATTATTTTCTTGCATATTTGTAAGGTGCAGAATGTTAATCAGGATAGTTTTACATTGCCCCATACCAAATTTTTAATTATAAAAATCATATTGCTACTTCACTTTCTATTATAAACCACAGGGTTGCTATGTTACCTCAAGCTCACTCGTCCCCTGTTATTAAAATAAGAATGAAAATAACTTAGTTTAATTGCATTTCTCTATAATTTGTCTTTATTGTAGCAGGTTAACTATGGTTTCTAGCTGCATTTTCCAATCATTGAGAAAATTTAAACAGTCTGAAGTAATTATTTCATGCCCATGCAAGGAGTAATTAATAATGTGAGTAGCTTCAGCTTTTCATAATGGCAATATAAAGCAGACAGTAAATCCTAACTCATGGGACGTGATGCTGCTGGAAGTGTGTCTAGGGACCTGTGAAATGGAGGGTGGAGTTTATGAAAGGTGCTCAGCAGGATGTGGCTTCAAACATACGTGTAGAGAACCCCATTGTAGTCAGTGGCAGATAATGCATAACAAATCATCCTTTTGTTTGATGAGGACAGTGTTTCTTTCTTCCTCTATTAGTGATTTTTCAATGGGAAGCTTGAGATTTTACATTACATGACAGAGGAGTGAGCTTAGGGTTTTAACAGGGGGATACTCTAGTCTTCTGGTATTTTGGTGTTGGTTCAAAGATATTACTTGTTGCAATTACCTTCTTGTTGCTGGGACAAACACCTGACCAGAAGCAGCTTATAGGAGGAAAGGGTTTATCTTTAGGTTTACACATTACAGGGGAAGCTTTGTCATGGTCATGGACGAGGAAGCTGGCTCACTTCAGCAAAGACACTTACTTCAGTAGGGCTTTGCCCTGCTGGAGACTAAGTAGGAAGCTTGATCAAAAATACCTGAGGCTATGGGGCCATTGACATTCAAACCATCACATTACTCATCTCTGTTAGAGTTTTTCTATAGTTCAAAAGCCAAGTGAGTTTTACATTTTAGTTTTACTCAGGTTTTCCAGAGGGAGCTTCTTTGTGGCTGTGTGCTCAGCCTTTGAAGTTGGCAAATGTGTGAGTTATTGACATACTATAGTAATGTGCTCATCTCTGTAAAGGGCTTTTTCTCTAAACGTATTTACAAAACATGTTTTCTATGTCACTTTCATGATTTTCCTGTCATCTGCACTGTAATTACTTGCTTCCTCTTAAGCATCATATTCATTTAGAAAGGAAACATTGAATTATTAATACAAATGAAGTCCAATTTCTTGTTGGGTTTGGTGGTCCACCTGTAATCCTTGCCCTTGGGGAGCTAAAGGCAAGAGGATAAGGAGTTCAAGGGAAGCCTGATCTATGGATAGTAAGTTCAAGGCTAGTCTGGACTCTATGAGAGCCTGCCTTAGGAAACTAATATGAATAAAAAACAACAAAACCTAAAACACCAAAGCTGCTTCTTATCACAAAGATCACAAAACACAATATTACAAAAGTAAAATGAAAAAACAATCCATCATGCTGTTACTAAAGTACAAAGAAACAATAATGTCAATTTGAAAATCTTACTTATTTATAAAATACATGTATAAAAGCAAATTCCTTAGGGAGAAGAATGAAATTATTTTTATAAAATTAAAAAAATACATTTTTTGAGATAAGGTCATACTGTTTAGCACAGGCTAGCTTGAAATTTATGATCTTTCTGCCTCAGCCCCTTGAGTACTATAACTACAGGTATCCTGGCAGAATGAAAACTTTTAAAAAGTATTTAAAATTATTTATTCACACAGGAGCATGTATGTATATGGGGGGCATGGCAGGGACTCTTGCTGCTGCTTATGTGAGAATTGAACCTGGGCCAGCAGGCTTTGCAAGAAAGCATCTTTAATCATTGAACCATCTTCTTAACTCCCAGAATGAATTTTTTGAGAAGTCAATAACAAAGGAATAGTAGGTTTAAAACCATTTAGCTTAAGAGATAGAGGAAATTCTTTGATGACACTATTATTTTTAATGTTGGCCCTACTTGCTACTGAAAGTCTTGCTCACATGTATATATTTTTGATTAGAAAGTCCAAGGACAATTAGTTGCCATATCTGCTAAAATTACGAATGCTTGTATATACTGAAGAATAGATCAGTGATGTGTGTGGAATATGGTCTATGAGGATTCATGCTAGTGATCTACGCCACTATTATCATAATGCTTCCAAACAGTAAAGAAGTTTAGTTCCTAAAGATAATGCCTCATTTAGTGTGAGTAAGATGGGTTACTGCAGTTACCACTCTTGTCTCATCCTAGGACATAATGTTCTTTGGTGTGTTGTGCTAATCATTTGTTTTTCGAAGATACAGTAAACATGCAATCATTCAAAATGTTTCCTGGTAAACTCATAAATCAAGGGACATCCCCTTATCATATTGCTCATAAGGAGGACACCCACATACATTTGGCGAGGACAACAATCTGTAGAAGAGCAAAGATGTAAGAAACTCTTAAGACAATTTCATGCTCAGTACAAGATATGTATCTGAATCTTTGCATGTGAGAGATTTTGATGAGGAGTATGTATAAGCTGGAATATTTAAGAGCAATATAATTCTGGACCTCATCTTGATGTATTTATCCTAAATGAAGAGGCAAACCTTACGATAATATTTGACAAAAGCAGCAGAGGTGGTTCTTGGGAGTGTCTGGAAGATTCTGTAATTGTACACTACTTTCTATAAAAATAAACAACTGTGTGCCCAGAATCAGGAGTTAGCAGATTTCCTTATAATAAGTCTTCAAACTCTCCAATTTTCAGCTCATTTTTCTCTAAGCAGAAAAGAATGACTGTAAAGGTTAGAAATGAGAAGCCCTATGAATACTCTTTAGTTCTTGCAAGAAATCACTTGCATTTGTCATTTTTATCAATAAATGATTTTCCAGTACACATGATTTAAACACAGAATCAAATTTTAAAAGCTAGAAGGCATTGGCCTCATAGATTTCCTGTTTGGAAGTATTTTAGTTTGGAAAGAACATTATTATTTTTTTTTCATTAGTAAAATGTATATTGGATCTAGTCTACAAAGTTTTCTTTTACTGTACAATTCTTGAAATGTGAGGTTTTGGAGCTCTAATCTTTCTACTGCCACCTTCCTTAGTGTATGAGGGGACAGAAATGATTAAATTAGGCTTATCTTTAATTTACCAATTAGGGTTTTAAAAATGCTTTCTCAGGGGGAAGGCAGAGCAAGATGGTGGACAAGTAGCAGCCAGGACTCTCCGTAAAGGTTTGATTTTCCAGCTGGGTTCCAAACTCCAGACCCCAGCTGGACCTGAACCCAAGCACATCCTCTCCCCAGCTCTGGGACCAACACAGATGGGGTTCCCCAGCGGCTCTCTGCTCCACAGAGGAGCACAGGACCGGCCCATCCCCCACCCCCCGGCTCCCACCATTGTATACTCCTGGCTGGTTCCTGAGCTGCCGGCTGAGCACCTTTCCCTCACGGGGCCCCCTCCCTCTAGCACCCGATCCTCCGGCACACTTCTCTCCACGACCCCCCCACATACACAGGCAGACACGATCCTTGAGCAAACTGACGTAGCTTGGTTCCGGGGCCAGACCTGAGGCAGATACCAGGGAACCTCAGCAGAGGCCGGTTCAGACAGGTACCTGCCAGGAGGGCACAAGCGGTCTCCATGAGTATCAGGGATCAAGTGCCACTGCCAGGTGGGAAGACACTGGGCTCTAGAGTTTGGGGTGCTGGGGCTGTTTATACTGCAGCATACCAATCGGGGACAGGGGCCTATGAGGTGGCTCTAAGACTAAACAGTCACATACAGAGGGATCCAGACGGGTAAAGAGCTAAGCCTGTCTGGGGACAGAACATCCTAACAGGAGAGACCTCTGTTTAAGATCAAACCTGGTGATCATTCCACTGGAAGTAAAGTGGGATGAATAGCACACCCTAGGGTGCCCAAGTCCCACTCCCCTACCTGGACATGGGCAGAAACCAATGAAAAAACCCCACAGAAATTAAAGACAGAACTCCACAACTTAGGGCCCCTAGTCCTATTATGGAGCAGGAAAGTGGCAAAGAAGTAGAGGCAGCAAATATACAATCCCAAAGAGAGAATGATATGACTCCTGACCACAACTGCAATGCAAACATGAAGCAGTTAATGGCTGATATGGAAATTCTGAGAAAAGACATGAATGAGATGAAGCTTACCAACTCAAGCATAGACTCCAGACTGAATTTAATGGAGAGAAATATGAATGAATTCAGAAACACATTAAGTGAATTGAAGATGAATCAGCTAAAGGAGGAGCTAGACAATCAATTGATTAAATTTGATGAGGACTTAAGAAAAATTAGGAATGATTTTCAGGAATCCCAAGCAAAAATAAAAATAGACTAGAAATTGGATCTCACCAAAGAATTGGAGACTATAAACAAAATTATAGCAGAAACCAAAAATGAAATAGAGTTGTTAAAAACCTCCCTTGAATCAATCAGTCCCAGAGTGGACAATCTGGAGGACAGACTCTCAGAAGTTGAGGATAAGACAGAAGGAATTAATAAGGATGTCATAGGTTTCAATAAATTCAAGAAATCAAGTGAGCAAAACTTGAGGGATCTATGGGATACCATAAAGAGGCCCAATATTAGAATCATGGGGATCCCAGAGGGAGAAGAAGCCCAGACTAAGGGCATAGTAAATATCTTCAACGGAATTATTCAAGAAAACTTTCCCTGTCTAACAAGAGAAAGCCTACTCAACTTTCAAGGGGCCCAGAGGACTCCAAACAGAAAGGACATGAAGAGGAATTCTCCAAGACATATTTTAATTAAGATGCCTAACATAGAAAGCAAAGAGAAAATACTCAAAGCTGCTAGAGAAAAGCAAACCGTAAGTTATAAAGGAAAAGCCATCAGACTTACCTCAGACTTCTCATTAGAAACCATGAAAGCCAGAAGGGCTTGGAATAATGCTTTTCAGGGCCTAAAGAAGTATGGCTTTCGACCTAGACTACTGTACCCAGCAAAGCTATCCCTCATGATAGATGGAGAATTGAAAGTGTTCCATGAAGTAAACCAGCTCTATGACTATTTGAAAACAAAGCCAAAATTTCAGAAGATCCTGCAAGAGATATCCCACACAGAAGAAACAAGAAATCTACCTCAGAAGAGTACCAGAGATCAGACATGACAATCACAGTCAGTGCGCTAATAACAGCAGCACAGATAACAACCCCCATTAACCCTTCATCATGGCAGGGCTTAAAGCAAACCTCCTACTAGGAGAGAACAGCAAACCAAGAAAGGAGCACTTGTGCAATGGAGGAGCCTGGGCCTGGGGGAGACAATCAATATCTATTAAATTCAGCCAAATATTCCACTCAGTGAGAGGGAACTGGGGATTCAGGGCGATATGCACCGGATCCCATACTCTTGGGCTCCCAAGAAAAGATGCACTATGTGAGTGACTGTCGGGGTGGCTACTAAAAATAGAAGCTAGGTAATCCAGAATGGTGTATATTTGTTAACCTACACTGATCTCACTCTCCGATGGAGATTGTGTTTGTATTTTTCAGGATACAGCGAGAGAGCTGTGGCCCATATATCCCTACCAACCAACCGCAGGTAGAAAGCTGAGATCCTGGCAAGAGGTAAGCCACCACAGTCATATCGTGGAGGATCCATAGGGTACCCTGCAGAGAATGACAGGATGAACAAGGGACCCACAGCCACAGCCATTCAATCAATACAGGATAAGCCAGTGAGACAGAAACCAATGACTCAGGGAACTGAGCGGAAGAGGGGGTGGAAAGATTGTGAGAGATGTGGTAGGGGAGAATATCAGAGGCATGGCACCCTTCAGTATCAACACAGTTGGGTCAGGAGAACCCGGCTGAAGACTTAGCTATCCATGGTCCCCTACCACAGAGACTGATACAGACGGCCCACAGAGGAGGATGTCCAGCTGACTGGGGATGGGGAAGGGGGGCAATGAGGAATTGGGGATAACAACTCATTGTTGGCCCACTAAACAATGTAACTCATTATGGACCATAAAAAATACTTTAAAATAAAAAAATTCTTTTTCAGGTGAATCCAGCAGCCTCTTAATGGGTGACACTCACTGGCATCATTTGGTTTTTGCCCTAGTGATCATGTCTAGTGAGGGAGGCAGGCATGTACAGAATGCAGACCAAATAGTAATAAGTGTTTGATAGATATTTAAAGCAGAAAAATGTCAAAAAGACTAGGAGGTACTAATTCTTTATAGGGATAACTTTATAACAGTAACACTCTAGTGGTACTTAAAAAACATAAGACATTTGCCTGGTGGAAAGTGAGAAGTTATTTCAGGTAGAAGCATGATGGATTGATCAAAAATTGGGTTACCTTGAGGGTTTACAGGTATGTGATGTTAGATGTGAAGGGGGTAGAAGAAGCCAGGGTATGCTGGGATAACTTTGGAAGGTCTTTGGATTCCAAACTGGAAACTTGAGACATTATTCTATAGAAATAGATGAGCTATCAGAAATAGTAGAATGATATCATTTAAGTTGTTTTTCATGTACCTAGTATGTGTGGTGGTGGTGGTGGTGTGTGTGGTGAATGCAAGTACATCTGAGAATTCAGCCTCCCACTCTGCCTGTGGAAGGCAGAAAAGGATGTTGGGTGTTCTCATCTATCACTCAAAGGCCTGTTTTCCTTGGCACAATCTCTTACTGATTCCGGGGCTTTCTATTTTTCATTCTCTGGTGTTTGCTTCCCATAGGACAGAGGTTACAGATGCATGTGGTTATGTCCAGCTGCTTATGTAGGTCCTGGGGGATTCAAACTTGGGCTGTCTCAGGCCACCTCAGCTCTTCATGCTTGTGTAGGAAGCATACTTAATTGATGAGCCATCTCTCCAGCCCCTTTGTTGATTTTTTTTACTTCATTTCATTTATTTTCTTTTTAAAAATTATTTGCAAGGAGAGAGAGAGAGGAGAGAGAGAGAAAGAGAGAGAGAGAGAGAGAGAGAGAGAATATAGGCATGATGCCAGAGCCTCTTACCACCACAAATGAACTCCAGATGCATGCACCACTTTGTGCATCTAGCATTACATGGGTACTGGGGAGTCAAACCTGTGCTATCAAGCTTTGTAAGCAAGTGCGTTTAAGTGCTGAGCTATCTCTTCAGTCCCCTTTGTTGTTGCCGTCACTTTAAGATAACTGGGAGCAATTTGAAGAGAGTTTGGAGTAGAAAAATGAATAAAGAGCTTATGTAGTCACCTGGGTGAAAGACGATGATGAATTAGAGTGAAGAATGAGAAGAAGAGACAGACTCAAGAGATAGATTAATTACAGCATCAGTAGAGGTTAGCTGCTCATGTACATATAAGTGAACAATATAACTTGGCATTTGTCCTGGGTAACTTTCAGAAGAGGCATCACAGATGAGAGGACATTTAAGGAAAGTAGAACTTCATAAGGCATTGAAACTTTAAAAGCAGAAGAAACTAACACGATGTGGTTGGCCTGGAAACCATATACCAGTGGTTCTCATCTGGGTTCCCCATTACAATCACCCCCAAGACTTAAGGCTCATCCCTAGAGAGTTAGCTTAAATACTCTGGCATTGAGCTGAATGACAACTGCTTTTATAAAGCTTTCCACTGTTTTACTGTACGCCAGGGTTGATCTCCTTTTTGTCAAAAGCAGGTTGTTGTGGTTGCAGTATAGTATGTGGAGAAGGCCAATAGTAGATGATGTTGGAGGTTAGCTCTGAGACACTACACTAAGATGTCATTACTTTTTAAAGTGGGTATAGTGAGACAGCTCCTCCAAATCTGGGCCCATGTAACTTCAATGTCTCCAGTTATCTGTTTTATGTGCTAGACTCTAGCAAAACAAGCCATCCTTCCCATGGTTGCTAAGACCAGAAAATTCATGTTCAGGGCAAGGACAGAGTACACATAAACATATAAACTTCATGAGAGTCTCGTTTTGTATGTGCCTTTTGATTTCTGAGCCTGCCATCACTTCTGGATCTTTAACACAGCATAGTATTCTGATTCCAGTTGGTATCAAATCTGCTGTAGGCTCAACACCATATAAAACAGGGACTTAGTAGGTGGGAATAGGGTAGGAGGGGGTAAAGGTGGGAAGGTGGGTACTGAAGGAAAATGAAGCTCTTTGTGGTCCATAACTCCATAAGTATAACTCCTAATAAACTGATTTTACTCATCAGGATGAGCCTGTATGAATCATTCCTTGGCTGATGATGATTGTCCCAGTTTAGGGTAGACCAGGAAAGTCACTAACACTAAGATTTTTCTAGAGTAAAAAGAACAATTAAAATTAATAACAAATGGGTGTCAACCAATATTGTCTCTATGGATGCATGGTCACATCATCGTGGGGAGTAACATATGACTAAACTATTTTTTGAATTATTTTGACTCAACAGCATGGGGCAAGGAGTGGAAGGAAGGAAGACTGACCAGGGAGGCTGGTTAGGAAAGGCTTGTGAGAATCTAGATGTGTAAGACAGCCCTCAATAAAGATTTGGCCTTGGCTATTTTGGGGTCAATCAATTGCTCTCTGATTAGATTTGCGGCCAGCTCCACTGGAGGGAATTCATACCTGGTACTGAAAATCCAGTTGAAAGCTGGTTGTGGAGGTCATAGGCTCTAGGAGGGAAGCTCTACTATTATTGGGTTAAAGGGATATACTATGTTCACCCAATTGCCCTGTAAATATTTATGTTATTCCTATAGACTACTGCTGCCTTCACCTTTGATCAGAGAAGCTGCTTTTGCCATTGACAGTGACCACTGGGGAGACTCAAGACTCATTAAAGTACTGAGAAAAAGTAACTGTTGAGTGTTAGGTGATAAATGAGCCATCTCTACCATGCCTTCCAAGGCTCAGGAAGCACTGCTGAAGAGGGAGTAGAAGGAATGTAAGAGCCAGAGGATGGGGCGGAGTGCTATAGAAGATTGTCTTCTGGACACAGCATGGCTGTTAATTCATGCCCTTACAGCAAATATCCTTACCTGCAGAAGACTCGCACAGTATTGGGTCGATCCCCATTACATCATGGATGGTGGAGGGAGAAAAAAAAAAGAAGACATCAAAGTAAAGTAGAAGAGTAACTAGTTGGAAAGAAGAAAGGGTTCAATAGGAGGAAGGGTGGAGGGAAGGCAATAGAAAAAATAATGAAAGGATTATGAGCAAAATATACTATATAGATGTGTGAAAATTATCAATAAAACTGTTTTTTTTAATAAAAGATTTGGCCCTGGAATGAAAGAAGGAAAGACAATGAGAAGTGTTAAAAATTAGAAAGCTAAGTTGGCTAGTGTCCTGCCAAAAATCAGCACCAGACAAGTTAAACCAGAAAGGAAGACTTTATTCAAGCCTACTGCAGACAGAAGAAAACTTGTCTCAAGTCCACTGGGAGGGAGAATATTGAATGGGAGATGAGAAGAACAGAAGTCATTTGTATTTGTTTGTCAACTGACTTAACCCAAAGGAATAGTAAACTTCTTTAGCTCAAGTTAGGCTCCTACCCTCTCAAAGAGACCAGACAATTGGATATACTGTCTTCTTTGCATTTATATCTTACAAGGAAGAGGTCCAGGTCCTTGAGAAAAATGTTTTCATTCCTGGGTTGTAAAACTGTAAGTGGCTTTAAAAAGATTTACATAGATTTCAAAAGTGTGGATAAAGAGTTTACATCTTTAAAATGAATGTTTTAAGAAAAGGGTGTTCATAGCCTAGAGTCAGGATGAAGTCTGTCCGAGGTTGAGTAAATTGGGGTCAAGATGAAGATGGTCTTGGGCTGACTCCTAGGCTATCCATGATCCCCTGCCCCAAGGGCTGATCCAGACTGCCCACGGAGGAGGATATCCAGCTGATTGGGGATGGGGAAGTGGGGCATTGGGGAACTGGGGATAACAACTCATCGTTTGCTCACTAAATAATGTAACTCATTATGGACAATAAAAAAAGATTAAGATGGTCTTGGCCAGTAGATTTGGACATGGATGATGAGGGCAAAAGAGTAATTTAGGATGAGTCTCTCATATTATTTGCTATCAACATCAAGGACACAGGAGAAATAGAAGGTTGGTAGAAATAATAAATCCCTAAGTATTGGGAAAGTTTGTGGTGTTTGTAGGAAATGCAGGTGGAGTTGGCTGTGTGCATCTGTGAAGGAAAGGCGACACGGAGGGGGGGATCAGATGTGGTCACCTGCAGAATGAGCAGAGCTTCTGCCTTCACTCATCACACAACTTATGTTTAAGTGGAATTAACATCGGACACCTCCACTCTCAGTGGGGAAGAGTGCATAGATGCAATTCTAATCCATGAGATGAATTTGGTGAAATAGATGCATGTATTAAGCACCCAACATGCTTGGTAGTTCTGTGATCACAGTTAGCATGAAGCTAAGGTAAGTCAGAGGAGGAGCAAATGGCTAATTGGTGAGTGTTACTGTTAAACTCAAATTTTAATTGTACTGCAGTGCTGTCACTTCTCAAGGACAAGTGTTAGTTATCAGAAGTTACTTTTGCTTAGAATTAGCAAACAAACAAAACCAAAGCAAGAAGGAAACTAGAGAGAGTTCTGCAGAGGGCACCTGAATTTGTCAGAAGGAAACCCCCAGAAAGCCATACTGTGGGCCTGTTCACTTTGACACAGTGATTCTCTACTTTTCCTAGGACTTTAAGGTCTGTTTTCTTTATTGGAAAAAAATTTAAAGAAGAAAATGTAGAAAAGCATACAAGTTCTGATGACATCTGTCTGTCCCTGTGTGCATACGGGAAACCCAGGGTCATGAGTTAATTGTAGGACTATTTTTTTTTTTTTTTTGGCCAGGTGGGGAGTGTGGATCTTTCTGTACCTTTGTGCAACAGAGGCAGAGAACCTGATCTAGCAGTGACAACCCAACAGTGTCTGTCCATAGCAGCAATGGCTGATGTTTCGGTGGGGAGGGATTGAGGTGTGTCAGTCATCAATCCTGCCTTTGACTTCAGGGACCCAGGACATCAGTTCTTAATACCTGGAATTTGGCATTTAAGTTGTTTACAGCCAAGGAAACTTTCTTGTTCTTAAGACCCACATTTAGATGCTGGTTCCGAGAATTCTTCAAAGGCTGTCCACATGCATTTTCATGAGTCCTTTTAACATCAAATGGCTCTCATAAAAGAAGACTTTTTATCAACTGAATGTGAAGGAGAACAAGATTCACAAGAAAACAATCCCACCACAGGCTTTTTCTGAGGTAAACCACAGCTCTGGGTCAGAAAAATGCTTTCACTTAGGCTTTAAAAATTTTTTTTTTTCAGGTAATCAATTCAGTTTTTATTGTCGGCTGCTTCACAGCTGACTTCATTGGGGGCTTGAACTCATCTTGTGGTTATTTCTACAGGAGCTTCTATTTTATGTTTCTCGCAACAATAGCCCTTATTTTATTTAAGCTTATTATCAGAGAATGTCTAAAGGGTTCTTATCTTCTCCCCTGCATGTGCTGGGATCTTTGAGAAAGAGGTTTCTTTCTTTTTCTGGCTCTGAAACATTTTTAGTGTCTTTTGGATTTCTGGTATATTGTAGTAACTGTGCCTTTTCTGGAACAAGTGTTTATTGATCTGAAGTTCATTTTCTTTAAAGTTCATGAACACACAAAAGTCAAGAGGCTGAGTTTTTCTTCCTGAATTTTGCAAGTCACTACTGAATCAGCTGAAAAAATGGCGTACTATTGGAAGAGATAAAAATAGGAAAAAAATCCAAAAAAATCTGCTCTGTGGACGGCATTGTGTTTGTGGGAGGCCAGCTGAGAACAAGCAGGCTGGGCTGGTCTCAGCTGGAAGGATGCTGTCAATCACCAACATGATATATTATTCTTCACAGACAAAACAATCCATGCAACAATAAATAGCAATAATATGATCCCTTACTGCAAGATGACACATACAGCCACAAACCTCTGGTGAGCTGTCATATTTCTGCTTATGTGAAAAGGGTAGAGGGGAGTTAGGAAGTGGGGATATGAAGAGAGGTTACTTTCTGGTCACACAGATGTGGTGGCTAAAGAAACTCAAAGATATCACGTGTATTTAGAAAGTAGAGTTTATTTATTTATTTATTTATTTATTTATTTATTTATTTATTTATTTATTTATTAATTATTTACTTACCAGGTTACACATTGTAGCTCAGGCTGGCCTTGAACTCATAACGATCCTCTTGCCTCAACCCACCGAGTTCTGGATTTGCAGGTCTGTTTTAAAACCTTTGACTCGGGTGATGTTGTTTTGAGGTTGCACTGCAGAGCCCGCGACTGAAATAGAGCTTCAGTAGTTGTTTTCTTTTATAATAAAATTGTGAAGTTTGTTTTTGTGGTGACAGTGAGTAGCTGGCCTGTAAACTGAGGTCCAAATAATATTGTTAAAAGCGGAAAGCCATTTTCTGTCAGAATTTCATTTTTGCTCCATGGCTGACCCCGCTGATTTTTAGTTCAATATAGTTTTGCTGTTTGATTCAGAATCTGACCTCAAGGGACCTTCTTAATGTGTAGATTTTCTAGATACACCTTACTGTGAATGGCAGGGTTAATCTCCTAAATTGTGAGGGTCAATTCTTTGGTTGAGTTTCTAAAACCCAGGCACCTGTCTTCCTCTTTCAAAAATCTAATTTGTAAAATCACTATAGATCATCAATTACACAGAATAGATTTCTTTTCTTTTTGGTTCCACATTATCACTTACATTGCTGAAGATTGCACGAGACAATGTTGGATTTCAGAGTACACTTTCCAACAGTGAGTACAGCAGAACAGAACAACCGCGGGAGGTCTGCCTTCAACAAAACATCAGCAGTCTGAGAAAGGTGTGATGATGAATGTGAAAGTAACTCCTTTGCACTGCTCATCCAATAGCCTGTGTAACAATGCTGACAAGTGCCAGTTTTATGTTACTATCTTTTGAATACTTTGGAACACAGCTACAGTAAGAAAATGGTTGGACAGCATACACATGTACTCACCCAGAGACATACAAGCGTATTCCAAGTCAAGATCCAGGTGATCCACTCTGGCCCTGTCTCACCCAGCCCTCGGTTCCGCTATCTCCCACATCCTGTCATGACCAGGATTCACAGTGAAGAGTTGAGTTCTGCTATTTGAAACCTCTTGCTTTGGCAAGTATACAGTATTTCTCTTTTTGTCCTTGAGGTCCTAGAAGAGAGACTCAGTGCTTGGAGGGAGGATTGTCACCTGGGAATTTGTAACCAAATCCTGGATTCAGAGGGCTCAACACTTACAGAATTTGCCAGCCATCACCAAGATATGGCAAAGCTCTATTTCTTTAACACCCTCTCCAAAAATGTTGATGTTTAATATGGTTTGAATGCTAGATGTGCCTCACAAGCCTGAGAGACACCTTGAGTTCTACTCCCAAGGCCCACATAAACAGGCACGTATTACCATGCACACCTATAACACCAGTCCTGTGGGGACCAGAGACTGGAGAATTACTAGGGCTTGCGAAAACAGTAAGCTCTAGAATCAGTGAGAGACTCCACCTCAAGAACACCTGTGCATGAGCAATAGAAGGGTGACAATATTCTCCTCTGGGATCTGCATGTGTCTGCACAAAGTATGCATATCTGCACACATGAGTGCACACACCACACACACACACACACACACACACACACACACATCACCACACATACTATATGTAAACACATTCCAAAAAACACTTTTGTATACAGAATGGTTATAGGTGCTTCATAAAAAGAGTTCCTTGGCAAATCAGTTTGAGATTTTGGGTAAAAAAAATCCATGTGACTTTGTGTGTGCATGTGCATATGTGTGGACATGTGTTTATACCAGAACTTCAGGACATTTCAGGACTTCATCATGTCACTGTCTTATCTGTGTGTGTTAGATTTCTGAGAAGATATTGAAGTAATGCTTTTCAACCTGACTTGACTAGGGAGCACCAGAGGAATCCACTTTGGGAAACAATGTATATAGACCTATGTTGTAGACAGTTTCAGGTTGCTGGGATGAACATCCAAACCAGGTACAGTTTATGGTATAAAGGGGTTTATTTCAGGCTTATAGATCCCAGGGAAAGTTCCATCAATGGCAGAAGAACTGGCTCCCTTTCACAGATCCAAGCAGAGAGAGAAAACACCACCAGCTAGCAGACACCATAAAGCAGCAAGTACCACCATCAGGGCTCAAACTCTCCAAACATTTGGGCTGGAAATCAGATCCACTCCCAGTAACATGCCTCTTTGTAGCAAGAGTCTGCCTGCTAGGGGCTGAAGCTGCAGATACGTTTTTTTTTTTGTTTGTTTGTTTGATTTTTGAGGCAGGATCTCTCTCTAGCCCAGGCTGACCTAGAGTTCACTATGTAGTCTCAGGGTGGCCTTGCAACTCACGGTGATCTTCCTGTCTCTGCCTCCTGAGCCACTACATCTGGCTGCAAACTCAATTTTAATCAAATACCCGAGTCTATGGGGCCATGCAGCCAAACTACCACAGACCTACTTTCTTTATGGAAGAGTTTTTAAACAGAAGAAGGACTTCTTATAATTTTCTACAACCTTATTCTGCTTATCATAGTTGAAACATTACAATGTGTTGAATAAAGGCAAAGACTTTATAAAAGTGTCAGAGAGATCCTTTGACCAGATAGCTCTGGGGATAAGAAGCAAGTACATGAATTCTTTAAGTCCCTCCCATAAAAATGAAGCTTCACATTTCTACTATCATGTGTAAGTTAAGTTACATTTTGTCTTTGTTTCTATCTTAACTTCTTCAATTCCAAACGTCCTTTTCTATTTTCAGTGGCAATGGTAAGGTAACAAGTGTATCGCTAAAAATTCAAACATAGTATATTTTTTATTAAAATCATTTACTTTTTATTATAAAAAATATAGAAAAGCATAAAGCCATGAAGAAATAAAAATTATCTGAAATTCCAATACCCTCAAATGGCTCCAGTTGATATTCTGCAAAAATTGGTTCTTTAATCTTTAATCTGTTAACAGTAAACAGATGTATTATATTTGGCCATGCAATGTTTACTTTTTTTTGCACATGTGTGCATGTGGGCACATGTGTGTGTGTAGCAAGTACATGTGGAAGCCAGAGACTGATGTCAGATGGCTTCTTCCTCTATGGTTCTCCCTTTTATTTACAGAGGCAGAGTCTCTCACTTGAGCCTAGAGCTTGTCAACTTGGCTAGTCTAGATGAAAACCCTCTCTGCCTCCCAACTGCTGGGATTACAGGAAACTACCTTACCCACCCAACAATTACATGGGCGCTGAGGGTCCTAACTCTGGTCCATGCATTTGTTCCCCAAGCACTTTATCCATGGACCCAACTTCCCAGGCCATGTTAACATGTTCTAACAGGAATCCCAGCATTTACAAGTTGCATATTTGTTCACAAACACACACACCTTGAAATCTTGGAGAGTGGTATCATGTGACCTGTGTTCTCGCATGGCAGGACTCAAAGCTAAATAGCAGCTGTTCTTGTTGGGAAGGCACCTCATTGAGGTGTTTGGTTTGGACACCTCATTTGTGAGTCCTGATATTTTACTTCTTGGATAATATGTAAGTTTAAAAGTAGTTTCCTTCATATCCAGTTGGGTAATTTTTTTCCACTTAATGTTTTGAAAACACTTTCTCTTTTCATTAAATGTTCTTTGTCATTATTTTTGTCTGTATTCTAGTCTATTGTATGATGAGGACATATTTTATGTTACCAATATCTTATTGCTTGGCTTTTATGCAATTCATTTTTTACTCTATTAAATAGACCATACAGGAGAATAAATATCTTTGTAGCAAAATCTGTGTACATGTCCATTTTTTTGGGATAGTCTTATAATAGAAATTGCTGGGTTGAACAACATAAATATTTAAAACTATTGAGATCCATTGCTAAATATATTCAGCTATACTTATGCATGCTTGATAATAGAATAATTTATTTGACACTCTTAAACTCTAGGCAGCATTCCCCATACTAATACAGAACCCTTTTCTCACAAAGCTCCTACTAGCTTGTAACACATTTCTCTCCCTGGAGAGACCTGGAAGAGCCTGAGAAGTTTCCAGCTGAGTTAGTGGAAATGAGGAACTTCTAAAAGGTGGAGGGTATTTCAAAACAAGGTGTATTTGCATCACCGTTCTGTGAGCTGATAAACTGGTATAAAGAATTCTTATCCAAAGAAAAGACTGTGAGCTCCTCAGGGCAGGGACTCTATTCCTGTGGGCTCTCCATTTCATTCGCTTCTCCTTCTTCCTCGTCTCTTTTGCCCTTAACCACTCCTGGTTATTATTTTTTGATTATATGTGAAAAGAAACGTTGATGCAAATTTTTAATAAAAATATCTCATCTATTTTCAAGCAGAGAATGAGAGAAAGAGGAAATAGGCATGCCAGGGCCTCCTGCCATTGAAAATGAATGCCAGATATTGTGCCAATTGTGCATCTGGCTTTACCTAGGTATTGGAAAATTGAACCTGGGCTTTCAGGCTTTGCAAACAAGCACCTTTAAGCTCGTAGCCATTTCTCTGGCCCACCTGAGAAGCCATTTTAGAACACAAACTTGAACAGATGGGAAAATCAGTAGCCTCACAGCGGACTGGGGGGGTTGGTCTGCTCTGGAGAGGGTGGCTGTCAGCTCTTCAGCATCCACAGCATGTAGAGGGTGAAGGTGCAGAGGAGGCTGAGGGGAACACCCAGAACACACTGTGGCCTTATGGAGATTAGATTTGGGGTTGGGGTAGAAGTTTTGGGACTATATGCAGTGAGGGTCTTGAACTACAGCTGTGGTGGGAAAAGATGTGTACTAAAATCGGAAAGGGAGAGTTCTGAGGATAAATTTTAGGATATTTTAGTCAATAATATATGAATATGATATGTAGCTTCCTAGATATTTCATATACAAATACATTTTATGAAGTGCTAACATTAAGTATTGCTGTTTTGTGCTAAGAGGCTCTTGTGTTATATATAGTGGTCTTAAACATATTTCAAAGTTAATATAACTTCATTTTAAAATAAAAATTTAGCTGATAGGAAAAAGCATGAAGAAAGATAGAAAAAATAATTTGTTATTTTTAAAAGTGCAAACTTTATTATATGAACATATTGCCTAAGAGTCATATTCCCATTGGGTAATATGTACTTTTATATTCCCTCTCCCCAGCCCCTGTTCCGCAGAAATCCCACCTCAGTGGGGGTGTTGGTAATCACTGTGGGGTCATGAATACACCAATCAGTCTCTGTGGGGTGGAGCAATGCCTCTGAATACACCTTCCTACCTTATGGCTCTTACATTCTTTCCACCCCTTTTTCTGCAATGTTCCCTGACTCTTGGAGGGAGTTGTTATAAATCTCCTTTAGTGTTGAATTCTCAGCAGACTCTTGATTTTCTGCTTTGCTGAGTTTTGAGTCTCCTCAGTGTCTACCACCATCTCCCTGGAGGAGGTTCTCAGGCTAGCAGTGAGATTAGCACTCATATTTATTCTGCCACTTCCTCTGTATTGTTTCCTGGCCTCTGGTAAGTGTGATAGGGATGATTGTCTCATGCTAGGCAGGTTGGCTTTCTTTTCTTGTCATATTCATGGGTTTAGGATCTCTCTGGTATTCACTGCCATCTGTAAAAGCAGATTCTCTAACCAAGAACTAGAACAACATGGATCAATGGGGAGAAGATATAGATATTTAGATTTTATGGTGACTCTAGCCTCTTCTTTTAACCAGAGAACAGTGGAAGCTTCCTTCTAGACTCTATGACCTTCTAAGCTATAGGCTTCTGACTTGATAAAAATCACTTTTAATTTCAATATGTAGGTAAAGCTATTAACATTTTGTTTATATTCTTGTAGAACTTCTTGGCTAATGGCTCATTAAACAGTTAATGATTCATTTCAATCTCAATTTTGCTTTATTATGCAATAGGAAATTTCTTTGCAGTTTCACTGTCTTGTTAGGTTCAAATGTCCTTTCTATATTAGGAAGGATGAGAGAGGTGACTACCTGTTGATTGTAGATGTATATTCATGATAGTAACCAAATTATCTAGAGTTTTAATAGGCTTGCTCCTAACATTCACTGTATTTAAATGAAACAGCTTGTTTCTTAATTGTTTAGTCTAATTTAAAGTAATATTTAAGAATGTCATTTTTTTCTATCCATTATTCATTCTAGGTTCATGTTTAAAAGATCGATTTTGCAACTTGGAACCCAAAGTCGTGCTTCTTGATGGCTGGAAAGAGAGGAGGAGGGTAAGGGAGAAAGGAGTAACCTTTGTGGTGGAGCAAACTGAAGTGGCGATTTGTATGAGGTAAGTCTATCTACCACTGCTTTTGGAGGAAAGCAGGTAACACAGAGGGGGAAGCTGAACCATGTGATTACAAAGGAAGCCTCATCCCTGTTCTGGCTCTAGGAGGGTATTCTAGAAGTTCTCTCAACAGAGGCAGGGGGTTGCCTTTTTTATACATGCAATGATAATCTTTAGAGGAGAGCGTCCCTGGAAGGAAATCCCTTCAGCTGAAGGCTATTCTTGGGTATTCTGCTGTGAGCAGCTACAGTGTATATCACCTTGGACATGAGTGCTTTGGTTTGGGAGGGGATATACAGGTGGTGCCAGACCTTTGAGCCCAATTGCTTCATATGAATTTACTGCTGAGATATGGTGTCAGATATGAGGTCAAACAACTTTTAGGATATTTTGAGGGCATTTTCGGTAATGTTTAAATCCATTGACTTTGGGTACATTAGATTGTCCTTCACAATGTGGGTAGACATTATTAACAGTTGAAAGCTGGAATAGAACAAAGGACTGACCTCCCTGAAACAAGAAGAAATTCTGACAGTTTGGGTTGGAATGCTCAGAGGTTCTCCTTTGGCTTTTCACCTCCATAATAGCTGTTATCCAAAACCAATGTGAGAATTCTGTCAGTGTAACAGAGGTTCATATTTTGGTGGAACCAAGTACATGACCACTGGACATGTCCTGGACCTAACAGACTCAGTATAAGATGGACCTGGGGTAAAATTATTTATCTGACTTCTTGTTTTTCTACTCTTAATCATAGGCCCACAGTGACATTTCAGGTCTTCAGGTATCAATGTCAATTTGAAGCCTGTGTCCAGCAGTCCTCAAAAATATCCTGGTATTTCACTTTTCTTTGTGTATGGTTACCCAAATAGATAATCATAGATCTATTTGGTAAAAACTCTGGGTTAATCATTACCAAATTAATTTGATATTTCTGGGTCTTTTGTCCAGGAACTTGGTCTTTCCTTCAGTCAGTAGTTTCAGGATTTGAAAAAAATACCTCCAATGGAGCAATTGGACAAAGGGTCATAACTTTTAAAAATATTTATTTATTTATTTATTTATTTATTTATTTATTTATTTATTTATTTATTTAATGTGTTTGTGAGTCATGTATGTGGAGGTCAGAGTACAACTTCGAGGTGTCTTTGCTCCACCTACATAGGGACAGAGTCTCTTGCTGAAAATGAACTGCCAGACTGCAAATGAACTTCAGACTAGCTGTCCCATGACCATCAGATTCTCCTGGTTCCACCTCCCATTGTTGTTGGTGCTTTGAGATCACAGATTTATGCACCACTTTGCATATGGCTTTATGCAGGTGCTAGGTAACTGAACTCAGGCTGGCAGACTTTGAAAACATGTGCCTTTAACTGCTGAGCCATTTCCCCAGCCTGGATCACAACTTTTGATGAAGAAATTTCTCTTCTCTTCACTGTTCATTCATGATCTTCTTGTCCCCATCTGATTTTATAGATTAAGAAATAATCTGTTATGGGAATGGGGATTAGTTTGCAGAAGTCAGAGACCCTGATGTAGTAGTTACTTTCCTATTTCTCAGACACAACAGCTAACCCAAAGCAGCTGATGAGAGGAAAGGGTTTATTTTGGCCTCCAGTCTCTAGAGAATGCCTCATGATGTCAGGAAAAGGATGGCAGAGCAGAGGCTAGGCAGATTTTACCACAGCAGTTAGCAGAAAGCAGAAGACAGTGAGCTGAGCTCTGTCAAGGGGGATCTGGCTATAACCCCCCCCCCCAAGCCCATCTTTAGCAACCCTTTTCCTCCAGGAAGGCTCCACCTCCCAAAGTGTCACCAGCTGGGGCCAAACATTCAAAATACATGAGCTTATTGGGGGCATCTTATTCAAACTCCCACACCTGGCATTATTTTTGTGTATGTCTGTGTATATTGTCTGGATTTTGTCCTTTATTCCTGAAATTTGTTCTTACTGTGTGGTCTTGTCTGTTGGTGGTGATCTCTGTTGTGATTTTCATTTTATTCTTTCCATTATTTTCAGGATTTCTGTTTGGCTCTTCTTCAGTGATTCCATTTCCTTGCTGAATATATCCTCTATATTTTGGACTTTCTCCTTCAATATGTTAACAGTTTTGTTCACTTTGGAGACTGTCAGGATCTTGAATGGATTTCTTTACTTAATTCATCTGCTTATTTGAGTCTTCTATATGCTTATTGATCTTCTTTAGAAGTAGAATTCTGAATTCTTTCCCTCTCTTAATATTTTTGGCCTCCTTTATAGGGCAGTTGTAAGGCTGGGGAAGAAAGCCATGGTGGGTTATTTCCTTATATTATTTGTGTGTCTTTGCTTTGCTGTGCCGTTCTCCTGTGATGCATACGACTTTCAGATACAGCCTCCTTTTACCAGGACTAGTCTGTGGTTTGTCTTGTCTTCTGTAGGACTTCCTACAATCCACTTCCTAGTGATTGAGTGCTTATGGCTATTTAGGCTGAGTCACGATGGTGCTTGCCACTTACTTATCTGCAAATCTGGTATGTCTAGCTGTAAAAGACTCTTTTGTATTACACTTGTGACCAGTAGAGGACTGATGCTGGTTCATGATGAGCAATGGCATTGGCAAGACAGTGAGCTGTGGACTGGTGGGCACAGGCACAGGGCCTCTTGGACTGGGAGATGAGACAGATATGCAGGTGCAGGACCTGGGGGACTGGTGGTATGGTGAGCAGTGCAGTTGTGGGGCTTTCTTGACACAGGGCAAGCAGGAGGTGGTGAAAATGCAGGGCCTGGGGTGTGGAGAGAGATGCGTTGGCACATGTCCCGTTGGACCCAGGGCACAGTGAACCGTGGCATAGGCATGAGGACTCTTTTACCTGGTGCGTGGTGAAGATGGTGTGGGAACAGGGCTCCTAGAGCTGGGGTGCAGCAAGTGGTAGATGGTGCTGGGCCTCCTTTGCCTGGGGTGTGACAAGAGGTGGTATGAATACAAGGTCTCCTTGACCTGCGGGCATAGTGAGCAGTGATGCATATACAGGGCTTCCTAGCCAATGGGTATGACCAGTGATGCCACTGTGTGGGATCTCCTTTACCCCGTGCTCAGTGAGAGTATGGGCACAAGGTATCCTGGGGTGACAGTGACCAATAGTTGGGCAAAGGGCCTCTTTTACTCAGGATGTGATAAGTGGTAAGTGGCTACAGCATCTCCCTCATCCAGGACCTGGTTGGACAGTTATGGTGCAGGAGCAGGGCCTCCTACTCAAAGGGATTGGCAATGCCGCATCCTTTACCAGTGGAGCAGTGGGAGGTTGTGGGGTGCAGGGTGACATAGGGGTTCCTTTAGTCAGTGCCTGGCAAGAGATAGTGTGGGCTTAGTGCCTTTTGAGCCGATGGCTGAGCATGTCCATGTCTTTGATCTCTTTGTCTATCACTGGCCAGTTCTAGCAATTCTGTGACGTAGTGAGGGTTGCAAACTTTTCCAATCCTCCAAGAGCTAGATTAGCAGTATACCCAGACTCATCTTCTTGAAAACTTCCAAGAGTGGTTAATCCCATATTCTTGTAGAAACACAGATTCCTTGTCTTCCAGTCTGTCAATCAAGCTGCCTCTGCCCTTCAACATTTCTTCTGGCTCATGCTGGTGAGTGTTGACTGTCTTATCTTCTTCACACTACATGTGTTACCTTCTTACAGGCCCAGCAGTTTCTGTCTGGGTTATATTTTAACCTTATTCCTGGATAACAAATTGGGGGCGGTGTCCTGGAGTGGATCCTGAGGGGTAACTTTTGTCCTCCAAGATTGTCCTCCAAGATTGAGGACTCCTTATTTGCAAGGGAGTGTCCTAGTCTTAACACTTGGAAGTAGAATACTTCTCTAGCCGACTTTGGCATTTGAAAAGCACTGACCTAGATGTCGACCTTCATATAAAATATTAAGACTTTTTTTCTAGTCAGAACTCTGATCTTGGTACAGTTAGACCTGGCAGGCTTAAGAACTCTGCTTTTTTTTTTTTTTAAATCATGTCCTAAACCCAATTTTTTAAAGCTTTTTCTATCTTTGGCTAAAGGATGACAATGTGTTTATATGTTATCAGCAGGGCCTTTTTGTTTTCATAATTAATCTTGAGCTAGTGATTAATCATCCTCTGCTTTTCTCCATCTTTCTCATTGATATATTGATAGCACTCAGGGACAGCCATCTGATTCCATTGTCCTTCTGCTGACTACTCCGGAAATGCCTGAGACCACACACCTGTGAGCACAGGTGGTCAACCATTATTGACTGCCAGTGTCCCATCCTGGTTCATTACCAGGAAAATTTTAAGTGCAGCACAGCTATTAAATGCCAGGGGCTTTTGTACTGTACCTACCACCAGTAATTAGTCCTTTATTGCCAGACAGCCAGTCAGCAGTTGGGCTGGTTTCAGCAATTTTTGATTCTGCTTTCTCAGTAGCTCCAGGTGTCCCTAAATCAGGTGTGCACAAAGATAATCGGGGAGTGATATTGCAAAGAGTGCATATAAGAAAGTGAGGGAGGGAAGTTTGGGAAGAGGGAGAGAGTTAGAGACATTTTCACAACAAAGATCTCAGCCAAACTCATGGGAAAGCTGATATTGGATGTCCATTCAAAGTAGTTTTTACATTGAGGTAAGTGTTGGAGGCTCCTCATACCTGCAATAGCCAGTCATTGAATATGGCCACCACCAAGGACTGCCCTTGAATGGGTCAGTCCCCTTGGGCCAAGGGCAATGTCTAGGATGTTATCTATGTATCAGCAGCAGCCCCTCTGGAAACATAACAACCATCTTGTGACCATGAAGAAAAGACTCAGAGAATCACAGACATTGACTTAAAGGTTATTGGACCTCTGTCCGAGTCTCTTGTTTCTGTCTTTTAAACACTGAGCTCCTTCCCACCTCTGGCGCAGTCCTTTGCACTTATTTTCCCTGGCCTGAAGCTCTTCCCTCTTCTCTTTCTATGGCTTGCTTCTTTGTATCCATGTCCCCAAGCACCTCCTCAAGAGAACAACACTGACCACCCAATCTTAAATAGAAACCCCCTCAACTCCTGACTCTATAACATCCCCCACCCCACAAGATGCTAGCAATCTCCTATTTTAAATGTAGGTTGAGCAGTGCCATTTAGAAGTGCAGCACAGTGATGTAAACCTTAAGTGGGGATGTGTGTGAGAACACAGAGAGCTCTGGACAGTGCAAGCGCTGATTGCTGAGTGACAAGGACCCTTTGTCATTTCTGAGTGTCTGTGCTCTAGGCATTGTAAATTTCCCGAGTTCATTAGACTCTTATATATGCAGTTATGAGCTTAGGAATATGGGAAAGTAAAATCAAATGACTTGATTGCAGTGTTTATTGCAGCAGGCACCTGGGAGCACTCTGCCTCTTGGTTTGAATGTGGAGTTACTTGTGTGGGGACTCCGGAGTGAATGAGTTTGAATTTACTGTGCCCAGGGTAAAGTTAGTGTGGAGGCAGTTGCTTGCAAAGTGGAATGATAAAAGCAAGATTATCTGAGAGAAGTGACTGGGGATTTAAAAATCAGACTAAATATGATAATAAAGTAAAAAAAAAACCTTTGGGCTCCATCAACAAAAGAACAGGACAAAAACGAAAAGGAGGCATTAGGGAAAGATGGTATTTAGCTGCTAGAAACAACTGTGACGACATATTTTTGGCTGCTCTTTATAGAGGTGAAATTATATTAAGAAAATTAGGAGAAAATTGGAAGTAGGTCAAGTAACTTTCTTCTCTTCATTTTCCCAACAATATATGAGCTGAATGTAGAAAACAGAAATTTAGTTATTAGCCAGACAGATCTAAATGATGAGTTTCAAGAGTGAACATAGAATTAATTGTATTTTTGAAAGGCTCTACTCTGACAATAGCCCTCATTTGCTGGAGAGGTAGTGTTTGCAGTGGGAAGAGCCCTGGGCTTGAAGTCAGAAGAAATGCACAAGCAGTGATCAGCTCACTCAGTAATATCCGACAGGGTTAGTCCACGTCTAGGTATTGTTGGATGTTGCCAACTCAACATCGTCTCTTCTCACACAGAGCAATTCCAGAGGGGATTACTGGCAAGTTGGCCAGCAGTTTTAACAAAGCATTATTGATTCTGCTGTACTAAAGTCAGGAGAGAGCGCTTTGAACGCACAGAATCCATCTGTGGGGTGTGTGTGCGTGTGTGTATGCCAGGAGAAGGGAGGGCCGAGTGGAGACCATAGCATTCTAAGCTGATTTGTGTCATAGGATCTTTGCATCACTTGCTTTTTCTGCTTGGAATGCTGTGCATAATCTCTGTGTCACTGACTTGATATTTGGTTGAAAGATCACTTCTTTCAAGTGGCTTTTCCTGATCTGACAATTCGATAGGCTCTACCAAATCTCTCCTTGCTTATTTCTTTTAGAGTGTTGATCATGATCAGTGTTTCCTGGTACAGCAGCTAACTTCTTTTTGCTGGGACAAAGCACCCTTCCAAAAGCAGCTTGTGAAAGGAAAGGGTTTATTACAGCTTACGGTTTTTAAAAACATTTTATTTATTAGACAGAGAGGGAGAGAGAGAGAGAGAGAGAGAGAGAGAGAGAGAGAGAGAGAGAGAGAGAGAGAGAGAGAATGGGAGAATGGGTATGCCAGGGCATCCAGCCACTGAAAATGAACTCCAGACATGTGCTCTCTTGTGCATCTTTTACATGGGCATTGGGGAATTGAACTCAGGTCCTTCTGTATTGAAGGTAAATGCTTTAACCATTAAACAATCTCTTCAGCCCTCTACTTACAGTTTTGAGGGGAAGTTTCATTATGACAGGGAAAGCATGGGGAGCAGACAACTGAGCACCTCATCTTGGCATATCAGCTTGGAAGAAGCAGCGAGATTGATCTAGCTATGAACACCCGGTGGGTGGAACTAATAAATCCTAGGGCCCACCCTTGGTGACACACCTCCTCCAGAAAGGCTCCACCAACTGAAGATCAAGCATGAGGTTTCATCACAAACACATGATGCTATGGGGCACATTTCACATTCAAACCACCATTCCTGGGCATTTTTATTGGTTGTCTCCTCACTGGAGCATTTGCTCTGTGAGTCTCTGAATCTTGTCTGCCTTGCTCATCACTGTTTTCCTGGTGTGTAGAAGAGAAGACAGCCTCAACATATTGAGATTGAATAAACAAGCAAATAAATGACAATGGTAGCTGGGAGAAGGGAAGGAGGACCACAGGAGAGAGAAGGAAAATGTTCCATCAGAAGACTTAGTGGTTGTTGGGGCTTCCACTTTATCCCCAAGTTTCTATCAGGGCTTGTTAGAGAAAGCCACTCTTTTGTCCACAGAGACTTTTCTGTTCTGTGTTAACAGGTGGCTGTTCAAGGTCAATGGGCTTTTTCATTTCAACTCTAGGCCTTGTCTCTCATCCAAGTACTAACCAGGCAAGACCCTGCCTTAGCTTCCAAGATCAAATGAGATGGGGTGCATTCAGGGTGTTACAGCCGTAGAGATGTGGCACCCTTCTTTGAGTTCTAGCTCTTCCTCAAGGGTTTTGGCTTTAGATTTTGATGGCCCTTTCAGTGGATTTTGGGGGAATCTGAGTTCAAACTGTGGGCTCTAGAAAAAAAATAGGATCTGGTAGTCTTGGAATCAGAAAGTCTGAAGGAAGATTTTGCTCCTATGTATGTGTTATGGGTTGAGTGTGAAATGTTCTCCCAGAGGTTTATGTATTTACACTTTATCCTCAGCTGTTCTGGGGGGTTATGGAACCTTCAAGAGATGGACCTGGCTGGTGAAAGCAGGTTACTGGGAGCAAGTTCATGGGTTATATAGCCTGGCACTGGTTCTGACTGGAGGCTATCTCTGCTCCCTGCCTGCCAGGCTAGAGCCCAGAGGCCAGGAACCTGAGCTGATATAACTAACTCCTTCTTCCTTAAGCTGCTTCTTGGCAAGTATTTGGTCACAGTGATAAGAAAAGAAACTAACACAGGCTTGAAGCCAACCTGTATTTCTCTGTGATCTGCTGGTATGTGTTCAGGGAAAGCAACACATTCTAAGCAGAGCAGAATTAGGATGAGAATTTGCTGTCAAAGCGGTTCCAGCCTTCTAACACAAAGTCAGATGGCTTGCATTAGCTTATTGGACCTTTCTTCTCTAAGTGTGGGAATCTAAGTCAGAAATGGGTTCCAGTGAGGTCTGCTAATGCTTCCTCCACTATGGTGCTGGCCTGGTATTGACTGGCACTAAGCTCTCCTTCTTGTCTCATTGTCCCTGGGAACTTTATGGTTCCACAATACAGGGAACTGGCCCCCATTTCAGCTTAGATAGCTTTGACAGAAAAACCAAGGAGAGCTTCCTCGGAGGGTGAAAGGAAATTGGCTATAGTTAGCAGTTTATTTTCCCTTTGCCTAGAAATCCCTTCTGCTTTGGGGAAATTATGGCTGGTTCCTACCCAATTTATGGTCTCCAGATTCTAGTCAGCCCTTCTTGGGAGGCATAGCCACATTATTTTTGGTTATAAAATGAGGTGTTGGTCCCTTCCAAGATTTGGAGGTATGACTCTTATTTTGGGCTTTTATTATACCTTGTACATCCATCATAGACTATTTCTAACTTCAACAGTAGCTGCTCTGTCACATATGATGAGAATGGGCCTATTGTTTAAAGCCTTGTTGTAAGAATAGACCAGGCTGATGATTTTTTCCTTGTTTTGTGAACTGTAATTTCATTTTGTGCTTGTTTGATGGAGATGGCAGATACTTTCCCTTTTTTGTGCTTAAGATAGAAAACAAAATTTCAGCAGAGAACTGGGAAAGACTTTATTTAGAAAGGTGAGAGTAAGTCTTTGAGTGCAAGTCTCGTTGCCTGGAGGAAACAGTGCCTGTATCTTTTATAAAAGAAGGATGGACATTTGTCTATGCAGGCATTTCAACACCAGTCCTGTCCTTTGTGCTTGGTTCTCACTGACATGGAAGTCATGCCATAACACTATTGCTTTACAGTCATTCACAGGTTTAGAGGTGGAGATGAAATTCGGGAAAAGCTGGATAACATAATTTATGGGTCTAGAACCGGGGATGAGAGGGGTAAATCAGAACCAGTTTAGAAGTGACCACTTTTCCTCACCTCAAGCTAGTTTTCAGGCAGGCCTCTCTCTCACTCTCTCTCCTCTCTATTTGAGACAGGGTCTTGCTATGTAGCCCAGGCTGACTTCAAACTCATGTTGGTCTTTCTGCCCTCAACCTCTAGAGTGCTGAGATTACAGGTAATCCATCACACCTGGCTTGGGCTGTCTATTTATTCCCCAGTGTTTATTATTTTACCTTGTAACTCAGCCTAAAATCTCACTAGTCAGCAACTCATTTGGGTAAACAAACACCTATGAAAAACATAGTATTATCTTTGGAAAGCATTAGTAATCTTCTCACAGATAAAAGCCTCATCCTTGTTTATGTTTCTGCACTCGTACCTCTAGTTATGTGACAAATCACCCAGCATTTAGTGGTGTAAAACTAGCAATCATTTTGTTTGCTCACAATTCTGTATGTTAGAATTTGGGCTCATACTAGACAGATGGACTTGGGGTCATTCATGTCTCTAGTTCTCTGGGATATAAGCAAGAGTGGCTTCTCTGCTGCATGTGGATCTGTACTCTAGCAGGCTAAGCATGAATGTCCTCACACACCAGTGCCCCTCCAAAAGGGTGAGAACAGAATCCACAAGGCCTCCTGATACTATAGTTCAGATGGCAGACAATGCCATTTCTAAGGCACAGGTCAGTCAAAATTCAAAAGTCAAAAAATAGATTCTACCTCTTGAGCTAGAGATCTCATTCTAAAGGCTGCATGCCAATAACAATGGGAGAAATTGTGGGGACTATCTTCAAATAATCTACAGTTTTCTTGGCAATGGTTAGCTGAATTCCTAATCTGCTAGAGAGAAGGAACATTCCTTGTTTCATGAGGACTAGAATTTTTTCTTTTACAATTAAGTGTTTGATAATCATGGGTTGAGTAAACTTCCCATTAGAAGAGAGTATAGGGTTACCATGAATGCCACAGGGAACTTGGCTGGGTTCCACTGCCTAGAGTGGATGCCTATTGTTCTTCAAGATTCTTAGCTCTCCTTTCCCGGATGTCTTTGATTTCTGGAAGAAATAGCAAGTATTTGTAACTCAGTTCCTTTCTCATAGAAAGTGGGAATCAGGAGGCTCCTCTTTGATTTCAAGCGTCTCAGTCTATTTCCTTCCAACTTGGCATCATGTCACCAGTAAAACTATCAAAACCTCCATGGATTTCTTCAGGAACCTGATTCATATCTACTCCATTTAATAAAAGTTTCAGATAGCATTCTGAGACAGGCCCCTTTCTTCTATGGGATTCATGACAGGCTACTGTGGGATAATAACTGCAATGAAAACACTTGATACAGCTCAAGTCTTCAGTCATTGCCTTGAGCCTTTCAAAGAATTAACAAATGGGCTGGCAGAGCACTTTGATTTGATCTCTATCCTGAGGCCTTTCCCTGCCCTGAGAATCTTTTACTGGCTTGAAAAACTGGAAATGAGAAACTATTTTATTACCCAGTCCAGCCAGTTCTGGCTCCTCTAAGTATCCCCTAAATTCTGTTTGCTAGCTCACCTCTCTCTTCTCTTCTCATATCATATTCAGCTGACATGAGCCAATGGGCACTTTGAACATTCTCCATGAAAATGATCTTGCTAAGCCCACAGTGTCATTAGGTAATAATATGTCCTCCAAGCTTGACACAAGAGATGGTGTTGCCAGTTGTTTCTTTATTACATAATATGAGGTGTCATTTTTCCAGCATTTGAGAGCAGGTTCTTTATGGCTTTCCCAGCCTCTGCTCACTGTGAGCTTTGTCATTTTCCAGAATTGGCTAAAATATTTTTGCTGCCTTTTTGGGCCCTGCTTGCTAGTTGGTCTTAGAGTGAATGAACCTCTTTTGGACTTTGTTATATCAGCATTCTAATTCGGGAACCAGTGTCTCTCTTGGTTAGATTTTGCTTGGTCACAAACCATCCCTGAATCTGTGGCTTAAAACAACAAACATTATTTTGCACAATCTGTTCTAAATTGGGCATTTTCTTCAATTTGGGCTGGTGGGGCTGGTGTGAAGGTGCAGGATGACCACACCCAGGTCTGCCAGTTGTCAAGGTGGTAGAGTTGACTTGGGAGGTGGCGTGAGTTTCTTCCACTGTGATTAAAGGTTCCTAAGAGAGCAGAAAAAGCATAGTTTTGTGTTTCTATCTGCCTGTGTCTCTCGGGTCAAACGTGCTCCAACTGTGTCAGTGTTTGGTCTTTCCACTGGGAGGAGCAGCAGAGCCAGCTGTGCAAGTGGTCTTCTGCCTGTCACACGTTCAGTCTCCCTTCCAGAAAGCTTCTTCAGCTCAGTATTTGTTCTGTTCCACAGAAGGAGTTTCCCAAGAAGTAGCATGCGATGTCTCAAATGTGTATTTTTAGTACTTATCAAATTAGTATGTGCACACAACATTCATAAAACATGAGGAGAAAATGTCTTTTCAGATGAGGAAACATTGTACAATTAAAAGAATATTTTACTTCTTTTTTGTAAAGATTAGATTTGTGATGAATTATGAAGTATTTCTCCCTTTCCATGAAGTAAGTTTTTAGTTCATTGAAAGCAATTCACATGAAATATATATTTTTGTTCATGAAGAAAACATATTTTTTATTTTTTATTTATTTTCAAAGAGAGAGATGAAAGAGAGAGAGAGAAAGAGAGAGAGAGAGAGAGAATGAATATGAATGCACCAGGGCCTCTAGCCACTACAAATGAACTCCAGATGCATGTGCCACCTTGTACATCCGTCTTTACTAGGGAATTGAACCCAGGCCATTAATTAGGCTTTGCAGGCAAGCAGCTTAACCGCTGAGCCATCTTCTCAGCTCACAAACATGTTTTAAAGATGCCTTTTACATCTATTGGCTTTCAGTAGTATTTGCAACATATCCCTGTCTACTTAAAAAAACTAGAACAACCAATTTTTATATTGACAGCAGTCCCTTAAGAATTTCAGAGGAGAAAGTTATAATAATAATGCTTATTTCTGGGAGTGGGAGAAATAGAGTAGGGTGGTTGATGAGAACTTGGAAACAATAAGCATAGAGTGTTGAAACAAACAAATGAACAAACCAACCAACAAACAAACATGGTCTCATGAGGAGGATGAAAATCAAAAGAGTTCTTTGAAAAAGCAGTCTTAGGCAAGATGGTTAATTGGGAAAAGAAAATAATCAAAAAAAGTTTCATTTATCATCAAGATATATTATAGTGGAGAAATCAGTAACTGTTATGTTATGGAGCATTTATTTCCACTTTTTTCCAGGGCTCTTTTACTCCAGACTTGTTGAGAGGATATGAGAATCCTGTGATTTGAATGTGCCCCTCCCCCCAAAATTCATTAGGAGATGAGGCTTCTGGGCATGCTTTTTAAAAATTATTATCCATAATTAGATACTCTTAATAAGGGAATACTGTGTTGATGTCTCCAATTCTCCTATTTCCCTCTTCCCTGTCCCCGATCAGTTGGATTTCCTCCTCCGTGGGCAGTCTGGATCAGTCTCTGTTTTTGTCACTGGGACTGAATGCTCCTGCCTGGGATTCGTGCTCCTGTGAGAGTTCCTAAGGCACTCCTTGCTCTTTCCACTTGTGAAACACAGCTAGAAGTCTTCCTGTGACCCAGACAGCAGGCAACACATCTTCTGTCACCTTGGCCTTGAACTTCGAGGACTCCTTAACTGTGTGAAATGAGTTTGTATTGCTCATAAGTAACCTGGTTTCTGGTGTTTTGTCAATAGCAGTCTCACAGGACAGGACAAGATTAAAGGTATATTAGTCACTGTTTGGCTCACTATTCTCTATGTCATTGACTACAGAGGCTGGATGTGGTAGAGGCAGCCAATGATAAGCTGATTTGGACATATTTGGTGGCGCTCAGGAACCAATGGGGGAAAAGGCATACAGTAGTGTGGCTTGGATGGTGGGGAGGGGGCTGTAGGGCAGGTGGACACATTGTATTCAGAATTAGCTTCTGCAAAAGTGGGAGTTGGCAGAATGGTAAAAAACCTCTAAATATTTCTGACAAAATATTAACTACTCTAGAAGCCAGGCTAACTCTGGTGCTTAGAGAATTTAGGAGATAAAAGGAGAGCAGAATTAAGAGCACCATTTAAAGGTGTGTTAGGGGTGAATGTTATCTCAAAAATAGTAGCGTAAGTGTTTCAGTGTCACTAATGTACAAATTAGAAAGTGACTTGAAAAATAGGAAATAATTACTAAGTCCATTAGAATTTTTACAGTGGCTATGGGAGAAATAGCAGAAATAACCTCTCTAGATTTAATGAGGGAGTGCATTTAAAGGCAAGTTTTGATACAGTGAGCATGCATTTATGACAACTATATCTTTAATTATCCTGTTCATGGAGAATATTTGTGCCTTAATATGCAGGATGAATAAGTGGAGGCTATATAGGTTATTTCCTTTTATAGAATGTTAAAGAATGTTGGAAGATAAAAATGATTTCAAAAGAATTTGTAGAGTGGAGTTTGAAATTTTTATAATTAAAAATTGTATAAGACATTTGTTCACATCATAAAGACTTAGAAATAAGATGAAAGACTATTCACAGCTCCACAAGGCCATTTAAACCAGAGACAGAGATGGATACCGGGTGGATAGGCTGGGTGTGGGGGGGTACCTGGCTAGATTGCAGAGTTCTTTAGTGGTGAGCTTTGAGGTAGGGCTGGATTATCCATGGAATTTGAATGCAACCAGATCAGAGGCCAGGCCACATGCTATATCAACTGCAAAGCTTATGTGAATGCAAAGTTTACAAGTTTCTTGTCCACAACCTATAAGTGGAAGTTTAACAAAATAAACGATGTAACCTTCCACCCTTGATAAGCATCAAATGGCCAGTACTTTAAAGTTTCACTGTTTTAGTCATCTGTTTCTATTGTTTCTCCTCCATTAATGCATCCCAGGAAGTGTTGTCTGCTGATCTCACCTGCCTCATGGGTGTCCAGCTTCCTTTTCTTCTTAGAAGATCACACCACACTGTATCTGAGTTACTGTGGCATCTTCCTGGGTGTCACCACTCTCTTCTGGAAGTCATCTTCTGAGGAAGCTACCAAAAGGTCAGAAGGATGATGGTGACCTCTCCCAAACCTTGTCATTCTTTCCAACCTTCTGCAACTAATGTGTCTCCACTTGGCATCTTTAGTTTTTTTTTTCGTTTGCATGTCTCTATGTGTGTCTGCATGTTCTTATGTGTGTGAGCATTTGTGTGCATGTGCATGTGGAGGTCAGAGGTCGATGTTGGGTGTCTCACTCTGTCACTTCCCACCTTATTTTTTTGAGACAGGATCTCTCACTGGACCTGGAGCTCACCAATTCAGCTAGGCTAGCTAGTCAGCAAGTCTGAGGGATTCTCTGAGATTACAAGCATGCCTCCATATTAGGTTCTTTCTCATGTCCTCATGCCCGTGTGGCAAGTGATTGAACAACTCAGCACCCTTAGTTAACTTTCATCAGGCACTGGAAAAGTAAACCTACTTCCAGAGCTCACTGTCTGGGGAGCTTGTCTTAAAGTCTTTTAGGCAAAACTCGGTTACAAACAAAAATACTAAAATTCACACGATTAAAAAAGTTGAAAACAAACTGACAATATTAGGGAAGAAATTGACAATAGAAAAAAAGGCCTTTGTTTCACCAACAAATCTATGGGTGACCTAGAAAAACTAGTTCACCCTTTCTTATTTTTAATTTTAAAATTCTTTGGAGCTCGCTAGGCCAGTGATCTATCACTGAACTGTTTCCAGCCCTACAACTGGTTCTTCTGTTGGATAGTGTTGTGCTTCACAGTGAAGCTAATTACTCACCAATCATCCTTACCATGAGGTCAAACACAAAGCCAGAAGACATACTGAGGAAGGCAAATCTTTAGAAAGCATTGCTGTGCTCTAAATGATCATCTGTGAGAAACAATGGCATTACCAGAGGCTCTGCTATCTAGAATGCTGACTATGGGGGGAGACAAATACAAAGCAAATGAAGTGATTGCTTTAGTGCTGGGTTTATTGACCTACTCATGTCTAGACCTTTTCAGTGTTTCCTTGGTTCTTAGGTTTGGGCTCTTCTAGGTTGTCATGTGTGTATGGGATTCATGGTTTCCTTATTTGTAGAATTAAGGGGTGAGACTTTTTGAGCTCTAAATCTAATTATCAATAAAACTATAATTTAATTTTCCCCAGAATATGTCATAGTAGCCTTGTATGTGAACAATTAGAATAAGTGACTCTCAGAAGACTTTTGTTGTTGGGGTTTGGGTGCCAGGAAAGAATATAAATGTTAGAATAGAATTATAGAAACCTATAAACTACATAGTTGTTTGATAGACAGGAGAAAGGGGAAAATGAACAAGAGTGAATTAGAGACATTTTGCAAATTGGCAAAAAAAAAAACCCAGTCATTTTTATTTTACGTTGTAAAGATAAAAGAGACAATGTGTTGTGCAGCAGAAAAATTATGTATCCAGGAATAGATATGAATGGGAGGATGACCTGACTGAAAATTTAAGACTGCAGGGCACAGAGCTAATTGATCGCCTTTCTCTTCCTGTTGTGTTCTCTCAGCAGCTCGGCAGGTCTCTGGGTCTGACTGGAGGGTGAGTCAGACAAACCCAAAGAAGCCACTTTGCATTCTGGGCTCCCAGTTCTGCAAGTTCACTATACACAGAGAAGTTCCCTTGCCCGGCATGTCAGCTGCAGATAGAGAAACCAGACTCGAAATGACAAGTTTATGAGCCAAGTAGGATCTGCAGTTGAACATGTACCAGAAAATAATGAAATTTCCTCTCTGGGGCCTGCTGTTGCCCTGGAGGTTAGGAAAGAAAAATTTCCCTGTGCTGCACTGTTCCGTTGGCTTGATCCACATGCCAGACCTGAAAACAGAGCTAATATTGATTTTGACATACCATGGTTTCAGATCTTTTGATTTACTAGTTGATGTAAGACTACCCCAAAAGGTCTAGCCCTCCTTTGAAAATACTATATTTTTGTAATTATTTACCAATAATTTATTTATTTATTGTGGTCCTGGCAATTGAACCTAGGGCTTTCTACATGTAGGCAAGTGCTTTACCTTTGAGCAGTATCCCATGCCCACTTAGCAGTAATTTATTAGAATTAACAAAATAAGCTAATCAAATAAATGCTCACCATAAAAGCCAACACAGGAGGATAATTTAAACTTGCATTTGAAGATTTCCATCTGTCTGTTCTCAAACCATGTTGTTCTTTGTATTGAAGACTATTTCTTGGGTGGGCAGTTTGGAGTTTATGATTGACTTCTGGTAGTTTTTCCTTGCCACATGTGTTATGAGGAACCCCTATTCCCTGGAAGGTGGGAACATCTTCCCTTCTGAGAGCTGTTTGAATGTTGAAGCCCTACTTTAGGACACACTTTATAGACCAATTTAATTTGAGCTCCTCTCATGATTAGGTTATAAGCACTTAAATTGTAACAGGATCTATTTATGTAGCTTAGGCTGGCCTCAAATTTGAGATCTTTCTGCCTCAGCCTCCTAAGTACTAGGATTAAGTGGTGGGTGTGGACTTCTAAGAGAATCTTTAAAAATTAAAAAAAAGTATTTTTTTATTTATTTATTTGCAAGGAGAGATAGAGATAGATAGATATAGATAGATAGATCTATAGATAGATAGATAGAGATAGATAGATAGAGAGAGAGAGAGAGAAAACAGAGACAGAGAGACAGACATAGAGAATGGGCACACCAGAGCCTCTAGCCACTGCAAACGAACTCCAGATGCATGAGCCACTTTGTGCATCTGGCTTTACATGGGTACTGGGGAATCGAACCCAGGCCATTAGGCTTTGTAGGCAAGTGCCTTAATTGCTGCACTATCTCTCAAGCACTTAAAAATTTTTGATAATGTGTTTTATGTAGTCCTTGGAGTCACCAAACAAGTAAAACTTCTTTTGTTAGTTATAAAAATAACTGCACCTATATGAAATTTGCATTCCACTATAATAGTCCCTCTTCTATTTTGATGTCTTCTACCCATCCCCCATCATCCACGACAGTGCCTCGATGGGTCTGATATTATGCAGGTCTTGTGCAGGTGATGACAGCTGCTGGAAGGTCACAAATGCACCAGTTTCTTTCTGTCTTGAAGACACTTGAACACAACGTGACCACTTTGCCTGGATGTGGGCTAGGCAGATACACTGCAGGCCTGCTCTCTTCTGCATTGATTGCAACACTTTCTGTGTGAATGAGGGAAGGGAGGAGGTCTTCTTGTTATTTATTCGATCTCTGTTCTCATGAGAAAATACTTGGCTTTCATACTCCTATTTGCCTGTTCCACTTCATATTAACTAAAGTCAAAGTCAGTGATATTTCCTAAGTCCTGAGCTGGAGCTCTTATCTCCTGAAGTAGAAGGATGTTGTTTTATTGTGGCAGAATAATATATTGTTATATTGATTATGTTTTTGTTCTTTCTTTCTTTTTTTGCTTCCCCTTTCCTTCCAAGTAGCTGGCCTTTGTGCTCACTTTCCATAGGAGAGAATTATTGATGGTTGGAAGAAAAAAAATGAACCATTTGTCTCTCTGGATCTCACTGTTCTCCAGCCTGGCACCTTCAGGGGGAAAATGCTAGTCAGGCACCGGGGGAGGGAGGAAGGGAAGATGGATCTGAGAGCACCAGGGATCACTGCTTTCTGCTGGCCCCGGTGGAGGTGGCCAGACCTCAGGGAAAGACCCATAAAACTGCAGGGAAGCGCACACAAGCTCAGGAGTCTCAGCCTCCCACAAAGACTTCTGTGTTTAAGCAAAATACCTTACCAGACAGCTACCGACTTCAGTGAGGTGGGGCGTAGGGCTGACTGGCTCAGTGCCCCCTTCTGTAGACTAAAGATAGAGGTGCTCCTCCTCAGATGCTTGTTTCATCTCAAGACCTGCCCACGACTCCACCTCATAGGAGCTTGGAGCATACTTCAGTGATGAGAGGGTCGGGGGATTGACAGGACTGGAAGGCGCTTCCAGCTGAAATAAGTTAATTTTGAGAAAAGAAAGAATTTGTATTGTGTCTTACACTAGAATTTATGGTAAAAGAGTTATATTCCTGCATTTAAAGACAAAACAGGAGCTGGGGAGATGGCTTTTCAGGTAAAGACGTTTGCTAGCAAAGCCTGCTGGCAGGCTTGAGTTAAATTATCCAGTAACCATGCAAAAAGCCGGATGTGCAGAGTGGCAAGAGGCCCCAGCATGCTCAATTCCTTCCCTCTTCTCTCTCTCTCTCTCTCTCTCTCTCTCTCTCTCTCTCTCTCTCTCTCTCTCTCTCTCTCCTTACAAATAAAAAAAAGACAAAACAAAACCATGCTTTGGGCCAAGTATGATGTCAAGAGGTAAGCCTTTTTCTGGGCTTCACTTAATCATACCTGTCATAGCTCATGTTGTTGGTCTTTGCAGTTTTAGCTCTGCATTGAGATGGGCGCCTCTTCTGCCTGGGCTCTGGGCACACCTTGATATGCTTTACAATACCATCTTAAAGTCATTATGACATGAGACAAGCCAGTGTGCCTGGGCTTAAAGACCAGGGCAAAAAATCATATGGAAAGCAGCAATATTTTTCATGGGAACTCTGGCAGACCATAAGAATATAAATACAACAATTAAACATTCCAATAATAATATCCAACATTGGCTCTCCAGCAGGTACACTTCAAGCATAATGATGTTCTTGAAGCTTTTCCTTATGGAATCATTTCTCAAATGTGTACAGATTGCCTGGTGCCAGCATGGAGAGCTCTTGTAGCATCTCCACTCAGATTTTGGAGGAAGACTCACTAATTAGGACTTTCTCAGACAATCCCTTCACTGACAGGGAAGATTGCCAATGCGTTATTGAGAGATACTGATGTTCAAACTCTCTCTCTCTCTTTCTCTCTCTGTGTTCCTGTTCACACCCTTTAGAGCCATTTTCTTAAAACAAAACAGTTTGATAATATTTTAAATTATCATTACAAAGGGATGGGTTTCATCATGATATTTTCATGTATATATATGTAAAATCTCAATATATTTTGTTCTTATTAATCCTCCTAGTTTCCTACCTCACTGTCATTTCCTTTTCTTGGTTCCCTTCCCACTCTGAAGTAATCCTTGCTTCTATAAAGATATAATTTTAATTCCCAAGACAATAATCTTTCAGTGTTATTGATTTCCTGTCTTGTTTCTCTAACTAGATGGGACATGTGTGGAGGCTAGCACAATATCGTATAATTTTGTCCTTCCCCTTTCTTCCTTCCTTTTCTCCCACATGCACTTCCCAAATTACACCCATAAGTTTTTTACTTATCAGATTACAGAATAGATACTCAGTGTTATTTTCCATGTTAGACTAGTCTCAAAAGAAGGAACTGTATCACTTTTATTCATATTCTCTCTTATTATCCTTATTTTATATGCCTGTATATGGTGTGTGCTTGCTAAACCATCTGAATAAATAAATGAACAAGTTAATTTTATTGGGTAGTTGATTACTTCTAATATTACCATCAATACTATTTGTAAGACTCACTAACAACTGGAAGCCCTGGGACAAACCTCAATGCATTGGGCGCTAAAAACGAAAATGGTTGGTTCTGTTTTATAGTACAACAGATTTATGGCTCAGTTGAGGAATTAAAATATTGAATAGGACTATATCATTTGTATAGAACTTTCTAGAAAAATCCCAAAGCATCAACATGTAGAATATGGTTGAGATTAGAGAGCTATTTTTACACTGAGTCTTTTTCAGTGCTGACTTTACCTAACTGAGGTCCTCTTGTCCATGGCTTGCACTGCCAGCCTCCTGGTTTTCCTGGGTGTGTAGATCTGTGGCAAAACTGCATGCTTGTTCTTTTCTTATTTATGATATATATATATATATAATATGTTTTGATCATACATGTACCTCATTATCTTCTCTTGTCCCCTCGCACTCCTGCTGAATCCCTACTCCTCAGCAAGTCCCCCTCCTACTTCTATGTTCTTTTTTACTTTTTGGTGATTCACTGTGTTTGTATGAACACAAGTGGGGATTATTTACTGAAGGGTGGACAATTTACCAGTGGCTATGCCACTGAGGAAACTGATCCCTCTCCCCACTAAGCATTAGTTGTGAATAGTGCCTCAGGGAGGAGTGGGATCTCAGGAGTCCTCTCCCCATCTGTGATGATGCTGATGTGGATGAAGCTATTGCTGCTGTGAGTTTATGAGTGCCATGGCCATGTCTGGTCCGGAAGACAGCATTGCACAGAGCTTCCTTATGAGAATCTGAGTGATGATTCTGGACTTCATGACCAAAAAGCCTCTGGAACTACTTTCCCTTTGCTTTGGGTGAGGTATCAATCTGACGACAAGCTCTACTCTTTACATTAACTATTTTGTGTGTGTGTATGTGTTTGTGTGTATGTAACTGGTACTGGGTATTGAACCCAGGCCTCATGCATGCCAAGAAAGCACTTTCTCACTGAGCTATATCCCAAACCACGATATCACCTTTTTAGGATTAATACTCTAGTAACCAATTATGATCTGTCTTTCTCATTGAGCATACAAATGGTGCTTCTGTGTAACAGAACATGGTGCTCTGGTCCTGAGCAAGTCCACCTCCTGGTCCTCCAAACCATAATCAGAAGAACTCAGAGACATGGGGAACTCTCTCTAAAGACTACACTCTTCTTCTCTAGGGGATGCTGAAAAGTGTGAATGGCTCAGTATCATTGACATACATAGATCATCAGCATCGACATAGAGAATCTGTAGTCATAAAACTCATCCACAGGTCTGATGTGTCACTTGTATGGGCAAATATATTTTATTTTATGTTATATTCCATGTTGTAATGTCATTTGTTATGCTAACTAAATGAACATTTAGGTATGCTACAGAAACTAAATGAATGCTCTTCATACATATTTTAGATAAATCACAATTTGTTAGCATTTTTCATCTTTACTTTTGTGTGCTAGAAGTAAGTATTCCACTTAGTTTAACAGATCAAACAGATTCATAGCAGTGGGATGACTCGTTTGAATGAGAGAAACTTCCTATAAAAGAATTACAACTGTGAGTCTTCTCAGTTGAAAAGCCATATCATTATCCAAGTCCCCCAAACAACTTTTATTTTGATAAACTATGCCTGGAACATGGACAAGGAGCTTTTAATTCTGCAGTGTGGAAGTATGAGACAATGCTAACTTTAAGTGACATTCACCTCTTATGCACTTAACATTTTCATAACAATTTCTCTAAACTCTATAGAAAAAAGTGCTGAAACGTAAATGGTCTGAATGAGTCATGTAGCACTCAAGGGAATTAAGTTATCCTTATTTCTATGGGCTATTGAACCCAGGCATTTGATTTATTTCCTGTCATCTGTTTTGTAGACTGTATATTGGAGGATGCAAAAGGGTGAATGAGTTTTCTTAACACTTGAGTTGGAAAGCACATTAGGGATCATCCCAAATACAGGAGTCTCCACTGTACTATTTCTAACAGAAGGACATAGATGTGCATTTCCATGACTTTGAATAGTTCAGTTGTCATGGTTTGATCCAGGTGTCCCCCACAAACAAATGAATGTGTTCTCAATGATTGATCCTCAGCTGATGGCAGTTAGGGAATTACAACCTCGCTAGAATTGTGTTGTTGGGGGCAGGTTTATGGGGTTATAAGCCAGCTTCCCCTTGCCAGAGTTTGGCACACCTTCCTGCCGCTGTTTGCAGTGCTGTGGCAGAGGTGATGTCCAGCCCTCTGCTCATGCCATCGTTTTCCCTGCCAGGATGGAGTCTCCCCTTGAGTCCGTAAACCAAATAAACCCATTCCTCCATAAGCTGCTTTTGTTTGGGTTCTTTCTGCACAGCAACTAGAAAGATGACCGCAACATCAGTATTCAAAAAATTTAGTAGAAAGCTCTTTACCTCCTAAGTTCTTAATTTCTCCTCCTTCCTTCTCCTTTTATTGTAAGTGAAGATCTGACTTATGTATTTTTTTTTACTCATGGGTTCTCCAAAGCTGTACAGAGTGACTCAGATCTTTCTTCCACACATTGACATGACTCTCATAGTAGCTCAAGGGTTGTCTGGTGTTAGGAATAAGTATCCACTCACATGAGCCTTTCCTCAGCAATTCATTTCTTGGTGCTTGATTCTCCTGGGAACATTGTGAGGGGTTAGGGTTGTCAAAACCCCAGGACCCCAGGAAATTAAACAATTACTCAACCAGTGGGATCTCATGATGCTAAAAAGCTTTTGTACAGACAAACATACTGTAAACAGAGCCAACAGACTACCCACAGAATGGGAGAAAAATCTTTGCCAGCTATACCACTGACAGAGACCTAATCTAGAATCTACAAAGAACTCAAAAAAAGTAAGCAATAAGAAATCAAACAATCCACTCAAAGATGGGACAGAGAACTGAATAGGGAAGAAATACAAAAGGCTAATAATCACTTAAGAAAATATTCAACATCCTTAACAATCAGGGGAATGCAAATTAAAACAACTATGAGATTCCACCTTACTCCAGTCAGGATGGCAATCATTAAAAAAATCAACTGACAGTAAATGGTGAGGATATGGGGAAAGAGGAAGCCTCATTCACAGCTGGTGAATGAGGAGTGCATACTTGTACAACCACTATGGAAGTCAGTATGGAGATTGCGGATAAAGATGAAAATAGAGCTGCCAACTGACCCAGCTATTCCTCTACTAGGCATCTACCCTCAAGGCTCCTCTCTTCACTGCAGAGAAATTTGCCCAATCATGTTTACAGCTGCTCAATTCACAATAGCTAAGAATTGGAATCAACCCAGATTCGCATCATTTGATGATTAGATAATGAAGATGTGGTGCATCTACACAATGGAATTTTACTCAGCAGTAAGAAAAAATGATATAATGAAATTTGTAGGAAAATGGATGAACTTGAAACAGATCATACTAAGCGAACTCACAAGCACAGAAAGACAAACACCTCATGTTCTCACACCATCTCATCTGTGGTTCCTAATCTGGAACAGCTTGAGTTGCAGGCATATTTGACAGGCCACTCAAGGTACAGATAATAGGGATGGAAATATTTGGGGGAAGGGGAGTGAGGGTAAGGAGGTGGATACACACAAAACTAAATCCGAAATGAATTGGTACCATAGAAACCTTCCTCCTGGATAGCAGACTAAAAGATATAACCCTTAATAGGAGTATGTGGGTATCATCTGGTAAGAAGGGCCCTGGAGAGGGTGGGATGAGACCTAACCCTAAAACATTTGGCTGTGGTTTGTAACTCCCAGCACCAAAAAAAAATCAATTACAACCCACATTGTGCTGTTGATTGGAGACACCTACAAGGTCCCCCAAACAAGACAGGCTTCTGTCAGAGCACTTGATTACCCACCTGAGGTAAAAGGCAAGACCCTATTGCTGAATACGCAACATGCTGCTGACACAGAACATCCAGAGATCTGGCTGGAATCTGGAAGGAAGCCAGTTCCCAGATGGTTAGCCCATATGGTGCTGAAAAGCCCTACATGAGCTGCTGGGGGGAAATGGCTAACAATGTTGTGAGCAAGCAGAAGACACTGCTCTACAAAAGCAACCAGCCTGACAAGATGTGCATTAGTGACATCCAGCCCAAGTGGCTAACCAGTGGCTCTCTGATTGGTTAAGAGATCCACTTAGTGGAAAGGAACCCATAGCTGGAACTGGGAACAGAGTCCGAATCCTATGGAGACCAAGATCATTGACTCCCACAAGAAGCTCCCACTAGTCTTTGACTAAAAAAGAGGCAACATAATTCTATTAACTATTAATGAAATTATTAAAGATCATACTTCCACCAAGTTTACATTCATATCACTTATATCATTGATTTATATTTTGTTGGCAACTGAAGCTCATGGGTCTTTTTCTGGGCTGGGGAGATAGCTCAGGGGATAAAGTGCTCACTGCAAAAGCTGGAATACCTGAATTTGATCCCCAGGCCCCACATCAAAAGCTGGAAGCAGTGGTGGGCTTCTGAAATCCCTGCATGTTGATACTGACGGATGTGGGGTGGAGACAGAAGAATTGTCTTGGAGGCTCATGCCAAGTGTAGCAAAGAGAAGAGTGGAGTGAGAAACCCTGACTCCAGTGAAGTGGAAAGGTGAAGACTGACCTGGAAGTTGTCCTCTGACTTCCACATGCGTGTCATGGCATGTCCACCCCTGTATTCTCATACACAAACATGCACATACCATATACCTCTGGTGGTCCCTAAGCAGACATTGTAAATCTTTAAACCTTCCAAGACTATGATGGTGCTTTATGATAACTGACATCATGTTATAGAGTGGATCCTAATTTTTCTTGTCCTGAAATTTGAGTGTGTTTGCTTTAACGAGGATTTCCTTAATTGTGCTTATGTGTTTGTGTCTGTGTTTCCAAAGTCCCTGATCTTCAAACTGGGGAACTTGATCTTCCCTCACAGAGAAGCTAACACCATGTTCTGGGTATTTAAGGGGACCTGGAGACACAACACAAAGTCAGATTTGATGATAGACTTGCAGTGATCTGGAACCTGGATTTCATTTCCTGTCTCCAGTTATATTTCCTTGCACTCGATCTCCTGCTTTTGTAACTGGCCTCACACCTTCATCTATCAATTATTGAAGCTCTCTTTTACTTTGCTCTTATTATCCAAGTGTTGTAGTTCTGGTTCTCAAACTCAGTAGTATTGGGTCCTGGAAAACTGCTATCAGATCAACTAGAGGCCGAATTGGTCATTTTATTTACTCTCCCTTACTTATTTGCTATAGCTAGATGACACCTGTTTGCATATTGTTGAGATGAAGATGTGGTTTGGAGAATGAGAAAGCACTAATTTTATGGAAGGGATGTTAGATGTATCCAGATAAGAGAAAAAGGGTGTCATGGTAATATTTTTTACATTTTGAGTTCCACCATTTGAACTCCTGTTTAAGTTGACATCATTGAAAGGGTGAAAGTTGGTTCTCAGTCTTGGTTGGAGAATCTGCTTTATTTTACAGATGGCAGAAAAAACGTAGGGGAGCCAAGATCCATCAATAGACAAGAAGATAGCTTACTGCCCACCATATGCCACCTCTTCCATATCAGCCAGGGCCAAGGATACTTGCTATGGAAGAGGTGCCATGAATACTGCACTTACTGCTAGCCTGACAACCAGTTTCAGGGTGATGGTGGCAGACATGGTGATCAATCAAAACCTATCAAAGCAGAAATCCAGAGGCTCCTGAAATCTCAGCACTAAATCAGACTGCCATGGCTCCGGGAACATTATTGAAGAGGGGCTGGGAAAATGGTAGGAACCACAGAATGGGTAGGAATACCCAGAGGCATGCACACTCCCCACACTATCCCACAGAGAGTGACCAAGGCCTTCATGAACCCACTGATGAGACCCCCCCAGGGAAATGGGAGCAGGGCCGAGGGGGTAAAAGAGTATAATCTGTATGGCACAAAATTTAAAACAAAGTTGCTTCACCATTAAAACATCATCAACCTGAAGTTCTTGGTTGATTATTGATGATAATAAGGATGATTGAAAGCCAAGTGCACCTGAAAATGTGAAGATGGTGACAACATGCTTCACCATATTTTTGCTGGTGTGTGTGTGTGTGTGTGAGAGAGAGAGAGATTGAGAGAGAGATTGAGAGAGAGAGAGATTTCTCTGCACTTCGGGGGAATTCTTGTAGTGTAGACAAGAGTCCTACAGGATTTAGTCTGTGAACTGGACCCATCCCCTTTGACCCTACTTATCTCTATAAAGGTAGTAGAGAGAAGTTGAGTCTTGAAGTTCCTCATGTCATTCCCGTGACAGTGGGAGCCACATGATTGGAGGCACACCTGCCACTATTCCTTGATTTCACTTATCAGCCCATCTCATTGCATTTCTTCTACAACCTGGTATCCTGCATTCAATGCCATGTTCTGTAATTTCTTCTCAGGTTTCTGCTGGATGATGACCTTCCCCTCATATTTATTGTAAATAATTAGAAACATTGCATGAGTAAGTCTTATGGTGGTATCCTCATTTACTCCTCCCTGTCCCCGCCCCACTGGGGGCCTTCCTATGAGAGTTTGCTGGACCAGTCCATGGGGTAGAGGGTTATGGATTATACCAGAGGTAGCCAGATTTTTCCCTCTCTCCCCACCATGGCTCTTGCATTCTTTCTGCCCCCTTCTTCCGCTCAGATCCCTGAGTCATGGTGGGTGAGTTTTAGGTCTGCTTTATTGTTGAGGACTTATGAGTCTGGATTTCTGTTTTGGATTATGTTGGGTATCCTCAGTGTCTGTCTCCATTATCTTTTCACAGGTTATCTTATTTGCTATGGAGGTGAAATATTACTCTCATTTTATTTTTCCCTTATTCTTTAAAAGTTAATGTAGTTGTCTTGGAAGAATTGCCTTTTTATTGTCATACTGTAGAAATTAGCATTGTGCCAGAATTAGGTATCTTCTGTGATACCCTCAGTAATAAATTATCTTTGAGAACACAATTAGGAATTATTTAATTTTTTTTTGTGTTTTCATATCAAATGGGTAAAATTAGGGGAAAAATCTTCATTAGACTTCCAACAATCAATGCTTTGTCAGTCTAAGTAAAACACAGTCAGACTTGTCACTGCGAACACCCCTCAGCAACAGCCCTTGACTCTCAGGTTATAGTGCATGTCTCTCCATGCCCACTGCAGCCCTATCTCCCGGACAGTCAGTGCACTTCCCTGGACCTCAGGTAAGTGCTTGTTTCTTCTTCTGCACATTTACTAGCTTCCTCTGCCTGTTCACTCTACTCCTTTCTCTCTGTCTTATAATACTTCATTGTTGGGTTCAGACATCATCTCCTCCAGAAAGACTTTCCTGGTTTTCCCTTTTCTCTGAGCCAAGTGGACCAGGGCATCTTGTTAGACTGAACTGAGCATTCAAATGCCTGAATTGCCTTGGCTGTATGACTATCTCTCTTTAGCATCATGGAAGCCATGTTAAGATCAATCACAAATAAATAAAGCAAACAGCAATTGAAGGAAGAACAGCTCATGGATTAAACATGTATCAGTTAGTTTTTATTACTATAATGAAGTACTTAGGAGAGAGTATTTTATAAGACAAGAGATTTATTTGGGCCTAGAATTTGGAAAATATATGATATGATCTAGAGGCCTCAGTCATAATGCTTTTTTTTTTTCTAGGTAGGGCCTAGGCTGACTTGATATTCACCATGTAGTCTCAGGCTGGCCTTGAACTCATGGTGATCCCTTTGCTTTCTTTCTTTTCTTTTCTTTTTTTTTTTTTTTTTTTTGGTTTTTCGAGGTAGGGTCTTGCTGACCTGGAATTCACTATGTAGTCTCAGGGTCAGTCATAATGCTTTTACTGGCAAACTCCAGAGGTGTTTCACTGCCTCACAGGGCAAGAGAAAGTGATATACCTGGGTATGTGTGTTCTCTCTCCCTTTTCTAAAGCCACTAGGATTTCACCTGGAGTGCTCTACCCCTTATCTAATACTAATGAGTAACCTTATCTAATCACAGCCTTATATTAATCATTCTCTAAACACCATGAGATTGTGTCCTTTCAGTCTGACTCCCTCCTTTATAGAATCAGAAAAGATCATTAAGGAGCTTTTCTAAACAAAGGAGTCCATTTTATTGTTGACTTATGCAGGGACTTCAGTAGCAATTATAATTTATTTCTAAAAGCAAGTTTCTTCCCTGGCCACAGTGTTTCTAGCAGGGAAGGAGTGGGATGTAGGGAGACTCTAGGGCAGGTCTTGTTCCCTGAGGTAGAAGATGTTGTTTAGAGGTACATTCACCTGTTTGCATCTGTGTGGCCATACACATGCCCTTAATTGAGCCAAATTTTAGTTTTCTTAAACTGGATATAAAATGATGATAGCGATTGTTATTAATAAAGATTAAAGTTAATAATGCATGCAAAGTTAATTAGGATAGGTACTGGTCCTGAGTAGATTCTCAAAAATGTCTTATTTAAATGAAATAGGTATTCCTGATTTCTATGGTCCCATTAGTTATTATTATTTTCTTTTCTCCTTTAGGTTTCAAGGTCTCATCTGACAGTCATAGCATTATCCAGCCTTCTTGATCTAAGCAGTCTAACTGTAAGCTTACTTTTCATTGTCTTCTTTTTATTTCTCTGTTTATACTCACAGATTAGAATGCTTCTTCATGTGCTTATTAGGCTTTCAGGGTTTTGTTCCCTGTAAATCACATTTGGTAACCCTGTTTCATCTTCCCTTTGAGATTGGATTTAAATTGCTTAGATTACTATCTAGATTGGGGGTAATGGATTATAAATATTTTCTTCCATTTTGTTGCTGTCCTGTAAATTTTTCCCATGGTATTATTGGTTGAACTGAAAGTTTAATTCTCCCATCCTTCCTTCTTCCCTCCCTCTTCACAGTGGTGGGGATTGAACCCAGGGCCTTGTGTATGCTTTAGGCAAGTACTCTACCAGTGAGCCACACCCCCACACCCAACCTGAAAAGCTTACTTCCATGAAGCCAAGTTAATCAGTGTTTTGCCTTCTTGTGCTATTCAGTTTGAGAAGTCTTTCCCATCCTTAGGTTATGTAGATATTTTTCATTTTCTTCTGCTAGCCTTTTACATCTAGGGAATTGATCCAGTTAGAGTCCATACTGGGCTTTGCATTTGGTACTGGGCAGGCTTCCAGCCTCGTTTTCTTTATCATCTTTGTGTTTCCAGAACTTAACTAGCACACTAGCATCTGGTGGATGAATGAGGGAAGAAATTGAGATCTTCTCCTAGTTAGGGAAAATAAATGTGTATGAGTGTGTGTGTGTGTGTGTGTGTGTGTGTGTGTGTGTGTATGTGTGAATCCTGTGAAGGACATTTCTCTCGGGCTGGGGAGAAGCATGGTTAATGCTGTGAAAAGGGTCCCTGCCCCTGACTTAGCTGAAACATTGATTGCCGAGTAGTGGTGTGTGTGGGAAGACAGAGTTAAGAAAATGCTCATCCACTGACTGAAAGTTATTAAAATATTCTCCTTTTAATTCCAGTTTATTGAAGCAGGTTGTGATAAAGTCAAGGCAGCAGTAAAAGTATCTGAAGGCTGGTATCAGAGAGGCAATTACCAGCAGAATGAACAGCTTAGATATGTAATACTGGTATTTCTGGCTGGGTGTTAACCATGGAAATAAACGATTGTTGCAGCTAAATGATAATATATGTAGAAAGGTTTGTGAACTAAATAGAAATGCAAATTCTAGTCATTATTCGCTCATAAAAATATAGTAAAGAATTCACTCTGTTTCTACATAGCATGGGTTCTAGCTGCCTTAGTGTGAATCTGTGAACCAGTGGTTGAAAAAAAGTCAATTATTAAAAAAAATTCCTTTGAGTACCTGAGAAAATTCCCTGCCTTTCAGTGTGATCTGAAATTAGAGAGGGTCAGCCAACCTTGAAGAATGTCACCTGTTGTGTGACCTATGCTCCTGTTAAAGTTTAGTTCAGAAAAGTTTGATGGCACCTTCAGTGACGCGTTCCCATTTTCGGCTAGATGGACGGCATCAAATGCCAGTAGGTGGAGCTCTTTCTCAATATTTGTTCTGATTTTGTTAAGGTGGGGATTCATTTCCTTTTCTCCTTTCTACAATAGTTTAGGCATAACTCCTGACACTCTCAATAGTATCTGAAATTAGTACTGAGTGTAGATTACATGTTTCTTTAAAATGAGACCCCCAAGGTTTATGAGACAGCCGTGGTAATCTGATCAAATGCCAAGCTCCCCACTTTCATTATCTGTATCAAAGACCCTAAATATCTACCTTTTACAATGAAGCTACATCCAGGTCTAAGATCAGACATTATATCTTTTTTTGCTTGGCTCTAGTCAAGCATAGCAAAAGACTTAACTCCTGGTTCTTGTATTATATGGCGTGTAGTGCTACATACCTCTGCTATACAAATAATTTTATGTGTGGGGCTTACAACTGCAAATGTATTTGTTCATAAACAGGCAGATAGCAAGAGAGTTCTTTCTGGAATGGCCACTTCTATAGGCCTTTCTGTCAACCTGGAATTATGCATAGGGAAGAGAATTAAAGGGAAGATATATGCAGAGATGGTCACTTTAGAGGTGATAGGCTAAATTGTAAAACACGCATTTGTGAAATAATGGACTAATTCCTGGGCTTAGTAGAATTTTAATTCCTTGAAAAGTTAGTAATGTGTTTACTCTAGGAAATGCCATCCAGTTTCTGATATGCTTCAGAGTATACTTTGAACAAATTCATTAATAAGCATTAAAACTTCTCAAATATTTATTTTATTATTTTTTTATTATCCATAATTAGATACACTTAATGAGCGAATGATGTGTTGATGTCCCCAAGTCCCTGATTTCCTTCTTCCCTGTCCCCAATCAGCTGGGTATCCTCCTCCATGGGCAGTCTGGATCAGTCCATGGGGTAGCAGGTTATGGATATCCTAGGAGTCAACCCGGTTCTACCCCCTTTGTATGTTGATACTGAGGGGGGCCATGTCTCTGGACATTCTCCTCCACCATGGCTCTTACAATCTTTCCCCCCCCTCTTCCGCTCAGTTCCCTGAGTCATGGTGGGTGAGTATTAAGGCTGCTTTATTGTTGAGGTCTTAGGGGGTCTCTGTACTTCTGCTTTAGGTTGTGTTGAAGATCGCTGGTGTCTGTCTCGCTGGCTCATCCTGAGTTGACTGATTTGCTGTGGTTATAGGTCTCTTGCTTATCTCACCACTCTCTGTGGGGTCCCATATGAATCCTCCATGGTAGGTCTGGGGTCGCTCATCTCTTGCCAGGATGTCAGCTATCGGCCTTGGCTCATTGGTAGGGTTGGAAGAGCCACAGCTCTCTCACTGCCTTGTGAAAAATACAAACATGAGTCATATCATTCTTTCAGTGGCTCTTCAGTTTTTTTAAAATATATATATATATATATATATATATATATATATATATATATATATATCCGAAGTGTTAAGCATCTATACTCATAATTCAACCACAGAGAAACAATACATCTTTTTTCATTTCTTCTTTACCCCCCTCCTTGATACTGTTTGGCTTGTCATACATAAAATGCATTCAAAGCATGCAGTATTTTTTATGAGCCTTGGAGAATGATGGGTAGACAGCAGAAATATCAGTGGGATGGTGGAGCAGTCACATCAGGCTGTCTGCCGGTAACCAAAGTGATGTGTAAGAAGATAAGAGAGAAAGAGGAGCTGCTGCTGTTATAATCCACCGACGTTTTTCAGTGCCAGGTAGGAAGACCAGGGACCACCCTGACAACTACATGGCTACTGTACATTCATCATGCTTCAAGTCCTGTGGTAGGAAACCTGAATAAATTTAATTCATCAGATGGTGCCTAAGGACTCAACACATAATATTCTCAGCAGGGCAAAAGGATTTGAATGAACATGGATTTTTGCCTTCATAAAGGAGATAAGTAGATGGATAACAATAATATTATTATAAAATATTACAACATGTTATTATAAAGATGTATTTGAAGTGCAAGCAACTCATTATCCTGTTTCTTGGACTCCTCAGATGCTCTCCCCTATGTAATAAACATCTTCTATCTCCCAAATAATTTGCTATAGACTTTAAAAATAATTTACTCTTTACAGTTAGATATAACAGGTTACAGGTTAGGTTAAGAGCAGTTGGATGAGCAACGGCCCATAGATCATATCTTCTTATCTGTAATGTTCTTTTCCAATGTTACATACTGGAACCTAGGGAGTCACAGGCTTGAGTTATTATCTTCAAGACATAGTAGGTCCTGCATAAAGTTTTTCAGTGTTGAATCTTAGTGAAGTTATTCAGTGTACAGTTGACTTTTCAACGGTGGTGGTGGTGGTACATGTCTGTAATCCCATTACTTGGGGTACAGAAGCAGGAAGATCTCTACAAATTCACAGCCAACATGGTCTACATAGTAAATCCTAGGCCAGTGAAAGTTACATAGCAAGAAAGAAAGAAAGAAAAAAGAAAGGAAAGAAAGACCTCCTTATCTGTTTTTTTTTAGTAAATTTATCAAAAGACCTTTAATATGCAAATGAGAAGATCATAAATCTCTTTTTTCCTCACAGATATTCCAAGAATGGCATTGCATTTGGTATGGAGGGAAGGCTATAAAAATCCTCAAGAACGTTTTTCTACTTGGCCTAAAGCAGCTGCTTGCAGAGATGAGGGTCCTGTTTGCTGACTCATTGCCACTTGTTCTCAGTAAGTACAGTCCAGAGGTTTGGCAGGGGGAAGTAGCACCCTTTGATCACACCTTCTTTCGTAAACCTCTGTGGCTATAACGATAGCTACTACTCTTCATTGTCTCCCATGTGATTCAGCATTGTTCTAGTGCCTGCTTACTTCAGCACCACAGGTGGGGGGACAGCTCACAGCAACTTCCCCACAGAGAGAGCTTTTTTCTATGGGAGGTCCTTTCAGGGCATGGGTTCACTAGGGAAGTGAGACTTGGAAACAGATCTCTCTGAAGTTTCCCCCAACCTCTAAGGCAAGGCATCAATCTTCAGAGGTTTAGATTCAGCTCATATGCTCTTAAGGGTTACCATGAAGTGCCTACAATTTCCTCCAGACTGTATCTGACGCTGAACTAAAATCCCTCTTCATACGGCTCCTGAGCAGGCCATGTAACCTAGAAGCAGCTTTGAGATTACACGTTTCTCTAAATTGGGTCCACAGAACTAATCTTCTGCAGGGTCCCCTGGAAGCCGTCACTCTGATTATTGGTGTGTGACTTCTGAGGCGTGTGCTTTCACGGAGTCAGAGAGCAAGAATAGAAACTGGCTTTCTTCTGTCACAGCTCTGGGGTTCCCTCTTGTATCTCTTCAGTTCAAAGGTTTGGAAGAGATGACCTTTCCTTAAGCATTGTCTGAAGCATTCTTCTTGGTCCCACGCTCCCCCCCCCCATTAATTCCTGCGAGAACCTCCCTTTTCTCTCTCAGTTTAGCTGAGAAAATTAATTTGTTTCCATATATTATTTTCTTATACAACATTGCCAGGAACAACTTAGCAAATAATAGATAACTATGCATGACTTTAACCATTTCATATCAAGAGCTATTTAACTATATTTCAGGTGACGAAATCCCACAGGGTGAAAATTGGTAGTTTCACACAGTCCTAGCTGTAGATCCCTATACAATTACACTTCGGAAATCTCAAATGCACAGGGAGCTGTGTGTGATATTGTAAATAGAATGGTGTTGGCCCCGAGGCAACTCCACTGTTCAACTTGTTCAGGACATTAAAGCTAGGGAGGTTGGTGGGGTAGAGGAAGTAACTTTGCAGATATAATCTTTTGAGAACCTTGTGAATCTGAGGCTCTGAGGGTCCATCCAGAGCCCATTTTCCAAACTTCAGTTACAAATTTCTACTTAAATAGAAGAGACTTGTGCACCAGCCACAAGGAGAGGGGAAAACACAGGAGAGGAGGGGTTGTTTACTTGAGCATATCTGAGAAAAGGTGACCTTCAGGGATTCAACTGCAGTCACACATTTGGCTTTTCAGTGATTCTCTTTTTGGAAAAGAAGAAAATTAGTGTCCCTGTGAGTTTTGGGACATAGTCCAAGGCAGACCTGTCTTCTGATGGTGCCACTGTTTTTCAAAGCTTTTATTTTATTAGAAGTTAATGGGAATATTAAGTTCCTCTGCTTTATAATGAAAATAGTATTGAAGTTAGCCACCTGGGACAGTTGTCATTTCACCCCCCATGTTTAGTGCAAGGCTTTACATATATTCTGGCAGAGCAGACACACAGATACAATTTGAGAGCATACTTCTCGGTCACTCCTGGGCTTTGTTCTTTGGCCTAACCCTCTGCGGTGAATACCCAATTTGCCCCATTGTCAGGAGCCACCCAGACCATCTCCTTACCCATGTGAAAGTAGCACATGTGTTCCTGAGCTTTCTTTAAAACCAGCTGGCCTGTTCCAAATTATTCTCTTTGACTTAGTATCATTGCTGCTGGCTTTTGTTGAGTTATTTTTCCACCTGGTTAGGTCTTTGCCTCAATTGTCTCTTCTGGGTTTTGAGATAAGCTGGGTCCCAAGATAAACTGGGTCTCTTCTATCTTTGTTTTGCATGAGTTCCTTAATAACAGAAGCATCCCATCCCTGTCTCCTAGAAGTTCCCTTTCAGAACAGCTGACTCCCAATAACCTCCAGGATCGGTCCATTTTCTGTGAGGAGGGCCAAGGGTGGGCCCAGCTCTCTCCGAAAGGACACAGACACAGAACAAGACTAATCATGTACTTCTGTAATGCTTTTAGGCCCTATTTCTTTCAATATGTCCTGGAGCATTAAACTGGACTAACTTTTCTATCATGTTTCCAATTAGAATGCTGTTCTCAGCCAAACATGAGTCTGCAATAGCTTCAAGTTATCATGCATGATTCACAGTGATTTAATATTCACAAAATTCCTGCCATCTTAATATGCTTTGGAATGGGAGGTTGACTGGGAGTCATTTCATGAGTGGAGAAGAGCAATTTAAAATTGTTAGAACATTTCACATGTCTTAGCACTTAGTTTGGAATGGTTTGGTGACTGCTTAATATAGAAGAATTTGAAATTGTTGGGCAATGAAATTTCAATCAAGGGCTCTGTGTCTGAGAGGAAATTTGCAACAAGTATGCAAGCACTGGTTAGGAACTCTGTGTGTCCTGCCTTTTACCTTGTTTGGACATTTTGTGTACATTTCCAGCCAACATTTAACTAGGCTTAAATTTGTTACAAACTTGGCTGTGATCTAGTCTCTAATTCCGTACTTCAGTTCCTTCTCTATTTTCTATTCTTCCAGAAGCAGAAAAGGTCACAATCTACAATAGTTTTGACAAAACCCTTTATTCCTCCAAACTACTTAATAATATTTCTACTCTGACAATCTGACAAGGGTATGGGGACAGAGGGACCCTTATTCACTGCTGATGGGAGTGTAAACTGGGGTAGCACTTGTGAAAATCATTCTGGTGGGTTCTCAAAAAATTGCAAATAGAACTATCATGGAATTCAGCTATCCCACTCCTTAAGGACTGTATACTCTGCTCCAGAGATACTTGCTCATCCATGCTTATTGCACACATACACACACACACGAAATGGAATCAGCTTAGATGACCATCAATTGATCAATGGATAATGTAGATATGACACATATTCACAATGGAGTTCTATTCAGCTGTAAGGAAACAAAAAATTAAGAAATTTGTAGGAAACTGGATGGATCTGAAAAAAGGTTATATTACACAAAGTAACTCCGGCTCCGAAAAACAATTTCTACATATTCTCTCTCACATGTAGACCCTAGCTTTGAATTTTTGGATATATTTGTAAGTAGGAGTCAGAATCAATAGAGGCATGGAAGCTAGAAACAGGCCATCAGGGAGGGGGGAAGGGAAGGAGGGTTTAAGGGGAGGGAAGAGTAAAACACGTGATATGGTGATATGAAGGCACAGGGGCAGAATATTGGGCGTGGTAAGTTTTAAGTGGAAATGGGTTGGGGGTCACAAAGGATAGGTGTCAGTTTTTATGAAAAAGCCATATGGAAACCTACTTGTTTGTCAATTAATTAAATATATAATTTAAAAAGAAAATAGTCTGAGCAGTAATGCTGCTCCCAGAAGCCATAGGTTATAGGAAAGTCCCATTGCCAGGGGTAGAATACCTTTCAGTGAGCTGTTGGTCAGGCAGAGTTGTTGGTCAGGCAGCCCCCGTGTATACCCCAAAGAATGTATAGTATTGCCAATGCTCTTGGTTGCCCACAAGAAATAGATGGTGATGTTGAATTGTTGCAGTCACCACTTGTTTTGGTTGCAGCTGAACCTGAGCTGAAAACTTCCTCCCTGCTGGCTAGCTCTCATAGTGCTGGAAACTTTGATTCAGGCTTCTGGGGTAGAAAAATCATCAACAACCTTACCCAGCAGTGGACACTTCATACTACACACTGATCATCCAGGTAAGATGTGTTCAGTGACACAACAGTGTCATGACTATTATGGGTGTAACCTACTGCTCTCTGATTAGATTTGAGGCCCACGCCATGGGAAAGAATTCATGCCTGGTACTGAAAACCTGCTCAATAGTCTCTGGCTTGGAAGTTATAGGCCCCAAGAAGAAAGCTATTATTTTTGTTTGACTAAAATTTTATATTGTATATCCATCAAATTGCCATCTATGCTCCTAGATGAGTACCATTATGATCTCACTAGAGAAGCTTCTCTCTGTGTAGATGGTGGTGACTACTGAGGATATTCAAAACTCATCAAACTTCAGAGAATAAGTGACTTCAGAGTGTTTAATCCTGGATGAGACACTGTATCACCTCCTCCAAGCTCAGAGAACAGTGTGGAAGATGGAGTGGAAAGAATGTAAGAGCCAGAGGATGAGGAGGAATGCTGTGGACTACTGTCTTCTAGGTATGACATGGCCATTGAATTGATGACCCAACAGTGAACACCAATGACCTGCACAAGACCCAAACAATAATGGGCTCATCAACATTCTGTCATGTTGAAGAGACATATGAGATCACTACCTCTCCCTGAGGAATTCTAGTCAGTTAGTGGGTGGCTGGGGGAATGGGAGGCATTTTATGCAGTGGGACCCAGGTGCTCTGGTAAATAGTTCCTCACTTATGCCCATGAAGACAACCTTAATAAAACTCAGCGGGTCATGGCTACACACAAGAAAATAAAAGAGACATTAAAACAGAAGAGGGACTAGTTGACAAGAAGAAGGGGTTCAAGGTGGAAGGATGATGTGTGGAAGGTCAAAAGAAGGTAATGGGAGGGAATTATGATCACAGTATACTAGATATGCATAAAATTTGTTGAGAAATAAAAACTAGGAATCAAAAACAAGGTGATTCTTTGCCTTTCAGTACCTTTGAGACAGAGCTTTGCCTCCACACACCCTTTATTGTTGACTTCAGGTAAAGTCTTCATGGGTCACTGGTGTTCTTGTGTTTACTGAAGGACAAACCTGAGAGTACATTTTACTCATAACCTGGCAGGCACATAGAGTTTATTAGCTTGTTTTAAAGGTAACTTGAGAAAGCTCAAGCTTGATTAACTCATACAGAAATTGCGTTTCAGGAGAAAATATCTCAGTTCATTAATTTTTAAGATCTTTGCCCCATCCTCTGTTTTGAAAGCTGTGGTGCTCTATTTCATTTTATCATTTATTTATTTTTCTGACAAGATATTTTGAAGTCTCTGAATTTTTCTCTTGGGTACATTCCACTTCTGTTTCAGTCCCTCACTACTATTTTTTTCCCAAATACTCAGAATTTATAAGTGTTAGATGTCTTTCCTGAGATTGTGACCTTTATTATTGACTGATGAGTGAAAATAAAGTCTTGATCCTGTGATTATGATTAAAATATATAATCCCCAAAGATGTTTATATCAAAGTAACTCTCCCTGAAAAATATTTTTATAATTTAAAATTGTTACTGGATAATTGTGAAGTGCCCAGGGTATCTTTTCTTTCTTTCTTTCTGAATGATTTCTCATTAAATCTCTGGAAGCTATGCCAAGATTTCTTTGTTTTAATGTTGAAGAAAATTTTAAGTCACTTGAGTCAAAGTAATATGCTTGGAGTCTCACTGAGACTTAGGGAGACTGTCATTTGAACACACAGTCCCTGATTATACCTCGTTTGAGCCACATGCAGAAAGTCCACCTAATGGTCCTAGAGATGAGTTCACTTGGGCACAAGCCAAGGCTACACGGGTGAGGTGAAGTAGAATGCATTATTTTTGGTAGAGGGTATCTATCAATTAAAAAATAATTTTAGGAAAACCTTCCACAATTTTATGGATGCATTGCCCAGATTAGATATGACACATTTAACTAGTGTTTGAGAAACTGCTCTGGGAGAATGCAGAGGCCAAGAAGTCTGTAGGTTTAGGGTGTAACATAGTTCCTGGCTCTATGCAGGACAGGCAAACTTCAGTGAGTCTTGGAGGAAACAAAGGTGAGGACATGTATGTTTAAGTGAAGTGGTGAAAAAGGTCAAGGGCAGGAGGAGATGTTGGAATGATGCAGATAAAGGAAAACATGGTATATGTTTGCTTGAAAGAAGGAAACAGGATCTCTCTCTTCCCCTTCCCCCCTCTCACTGTGTAAACACTGAGCTAAACATCCCACACCTGGCCACTTTTTAATCTTTGCAGCATCCCCAGGAGGCAGGTGTGATGGCCTCAATTTATCCATGAGATAACTGGGTCACAAAGAGGTTAAAACCTGCTCAGAGTCCTACAGCTAGTACAGCTCAGGGCGAGAAGGCTGACCCAGGTTCAAAGGCTACGATTTTAGCCTGTAATTTTAAATCCATGGTCTACTGATTAATGTGAAGTGTCCTGCAGAGGTTTCTGTTGCATTCCTTAATAGTTTTTGAAGGTTGCTTTTCTGTCATACCTGCTTGTGCCTTGAGATGACTGGTTACACGTGGAGACCGTGGTCTGTTTCTGAGCAGATAAGTTTTGTCTCATTACAGGCTTTAGGCTACTTGACTTGTGCTGTGCCTCCATTAGATTCTAAGAGAGAGGTCATCTGGCTGCTGGCAGCCTCTACTCGGAGTAGCTTCCAGAGAAAGACAGCCTCAGAAAATTCAGTTACTCCCTGGGATGTCCAGCACATATCATCCAGTGATTTCCCCTTCGGCTGCTTCCTGCATTGGGCCAGTGCCATGAATGCCAGCTTGCACCTGCAGCTCTTGATGGGGTGAGGCCTTCTATGAGGTGGGGCAGACAGGATGGGCTCAAGCCAGTCTGGCTTCAGATCCATCAGACTGCCCGCAGCTGTGTGCTCTTTACTGCCATTGGAGTCCTGTCATCAGAGCTCCAAGGGTCGGGGTAAAAGCAACTTCTGTCTTAACCAGTTCTCGTCTTGTCATTTCTCTGGGATACTGTTTCAAAAGGTTATTAAGGATGAATATGTTTAGAGCCCTACATGTTCCTCTAGGGAGGAGAGTTTTAATTATGTCTGGGCTTCTATTCTCTCCAAGCCTGAGAGATTTCTGTCCCCATAGTATCTGGGTTATTGTCAGGCATATACAGTAGTCGAGAATACAGTTAACATTTGATGAATGAATGAACTGATAATAAGTGGGCAAATACTATACAATGGGATTTATTGAAACACATTCTTAGAAACAAAAAATATAACTGGAGGCCAAGAGAGATGGCTCAGTGGCTAAAGGAGCTTGCTTGCAAAGCCTGACAGTCTGGATTTGATTCCCCAGTGCCCATGTGAAGCCAGATGCACAGAGTGGCCCATGCACCTGGGGTTTGTTTGCAGTGACAGGAGGCCATGGTTCACCCATATTCACACACACTCTCTCCCTCAAATATATAAATAAGCACTAAGGGGGAAGAAGCCATGCAAGTGCCAGCAGAGCCTCATTGTGGCTAACTATGACTCAGACCTACAGAAGATCTCAAAACATGGGTCTTCCAAATTGTCCAGTTCAGGGGTGGCTCATGGAGGCATTTATACCCGGTACCAGCCTTGAGTAAGAGCTGCCACCACCGATGTAAATTCTCACTCTCTCCAGCTCTTAGTTCAACAGCATGGCTGCTCCCGAGGGTAGCCTGCTAGGAGAGACATATGTGCGGCCATGGGAAGTGAATGTATCCTCAGGTTTGGTGTGCAAGAAACCTCGACACTGCTCATGTAGGCCATCCATCAGTAGCACTGGTTCACCTGGGCGTATGTTAGGAAGGTAGCACCTGAATCCCCATCCTAGAGTTACAAAATCACAAGACCAATTCTAATCCAATTCTCCCCAGATCCCTAGGTGATTTTTTCTTTATTTTTTTTAATAAGTAGGAACTTTGTACAAATCATGTGTTGGTACCGCCATATCCCTCCTCCCTGCCCCACTCCACTGATGGCCCTCCTTGATGGGATTGCTGGAATGTTCCATGGAATGGAGGGGAATGAGCTGTGCAAGCAGCAGACTGTTATGGGAGGGGAAATGACTCTAGATATTCCCCCCACCATGGCTCTTGCAATCTTTCTGCTTCCTCTTCCACAAAATTCCCTGAGCCATGCTCGGTGAGTTTTAAGCCTGATTTAGTGTTGAGCTCTTAGCAGCCTCTGGATTTCTGCTTTGGAACATTTTGAGTGTCCTCAGTGTCTGACTATCATCCTGGCACAGGTTGTCAGTATCACTGTGGAAGCGGCACTCTTGCTCATCTCTTCACTTCCTGTTTGGTTCCCAGGTGATTTTTTTTTAAAAGCACAGTAAGGTGAATAAAGTTTGAGAAGTCCTGTGGGTGAAATGCTGCCATTAGTTAATGATTCTCCAAACTTTAAGACACTTCCTACCAATTTTTGCCTACAGGTAGAAAATGTGCCCTCATGTACCTCCTCCCAGGGTGTAGCATAGGCATGGATATCTTAAAAACAAACAATAACAACAAAATCCTCATTCCTGAATTGCAGGACATCAGAAAAATCTGGTTTAGAGTATTTAGGAAACAGAACATTAGTGCAACAAGTTTTACTTGTGCCAAGACCATAAGCTTTTTGCATAAGTTAACCCATTCATTTCTATCATAGCCGTGAGGTGAGTACTTTATAATTATCATTTCATAAATCTTCCCATTTAACAAATGAAAAGATAACAATATGGATAAATAACTTGCTTTTATCACCCAGCATGTGGCGGAGCTTAGAATCTACTTTCAGTAAGTGTTCTTGGTCATTCCTCTTCACCTCCTAGAAAGAGGGTAGGGACTCCTGGGGCCTTCTCCTAGCCTGCTTTCTTTTCTAATGTGCAAAGTCAGTCTTGAATTTTTCTGCCTTCCCTTTAAGCAACTCAATTTCAGGAGGGTTCTTTATTCTTAGAGGTCTCCAAGAAGGAAAATCACTCAAGGCTGGGAGGCACTACTGCAAAGGCTGCTGGAGCGTCTTGGCCCTGGTCTTGGAGATAGGCTCATGGGTCCACTGAGACAGATGTTGGCTATTGCTGATGTAGGCACAAATGAACTGGCTCTGAGCCTTGGAGGTTCCCAAAGGAAGCTGTGGAGGAGCGTGTGGAGAGGTGGGCTTTCTCACCCCTCTGCTTTTGCCAGAGCTCAAACATAGCTTTCCCCATCTTGTCCCCCAGGGGCTGAGAATGCTGAGGCAGATGTTCCCCAGAACCCCTAGGGAAAAAAGGGCCTTGGAGTGTCAGCTTGAATGATTTCCACATGGACCAAATTGTCTCGCAGCTGGCCCCTGTCTTGGGAGCCTCACACAGGAAAGCCACGCGAGGATTCAGCTGTGCACTTTGAAGAGGATGGAGGGGGGACCCTCTCCTGTCACCTTGGTTTAATTAAGGGTGACTGAAGAGGACTTTCTTCAAGAAAATGCCATGAGTGTCTAAGGGATTTTTGAAGTCGGCAGCTCATTTGCAGCATTAGGCAGAGCGATTTTATTCCATTGAGCAAATAGGCAGGGAGATGAAGAGCGGGGTGACTTTTAATTTCACTTTAAGGAGATTATGGAAAGCAATATGGTAATGATCCCTGAGAGGCAGCAACGAGCCTGTGGACTCATTCTTAATGTCAGGGACTTTTGCTTATATTTAAATCTTATTATTTGTCTCTGTTCTTGCACTGGTGGATTGCGTGGGCTGGATTCTCATCCATTGCCTCAGTTCCTCTGTGATGAAGATGGAATAGTTTCATTCTTGGGGTGACCCGGTGACTCCTGGGGCTCATCTAGGGCAGGCCTTCCTTCATGGCATTTCCTGACCCCTGTGAAGACTGAAGATGCGGCTTCACCCTCAGGGCTCTGTCAGCCCAGGCTTGCCCACCTGCTTGACCCTGAAGACAGTAATTAATTTTAAGTAATATATTTTTTAATTTTTTACTTCTGTGGTTTCATTGAATGGAATCTCTGCTTCCATTGTATGGTGCAGTGTTCATCTCCTTCAGATTGTGTGAAAATCCCTTAATGCTTTAAAAGGAAGAGGCTCTGCTGATGCCTCTCTTCACCCTCCTCCTGTTAGACGAGGGAAGAGGAAGGACCATGTTCTTACATTTTCTCCCTAAGGACTTATCTGGGAAGGCATTGCTCCAGTTTTCCTCTATTCCCAAGGTTACTTGAAGAAGAACAGTATATTTGGACTCATGGAAACTTGGGCTCTGAAGGCACTGTTTAACATGGTCTGCATCCCTTGTTTGAATGTGAAATGTCTCTCTTTTAGCCTCATGTGCTTGTGAGTAAGCCTTGTACTCAATCACTAACTAGTGGCAATTTGGGAGGTGGAGCCTTGCTGAAGGAGGTGTGTCACTGGAGGCTGACCTTGAGGCTCACTAGCCCAGACCTGAAGACTACTTCCACACAGACATATGGCCAGATCTGGGTCTGCTTCTGCTCTGCCATGCTGAAATGGAACCTCCCCTTGAGACTGCAAGCTGAAATAAACCCTTTCCTCCCTGCTTTCTGGTCGGGTGTTTTGTGGTAGAAATGAGAAGATAACTGCTAAGTGATTGTGACAATGAATGTGTTTGACATGCAGATTCCTGAGGTGTTCTGTTGTGACCTCTCCCAGGGGACATCCAAAGTCATGCCAGGACTTAAAATTCCTTCAAGTGAAGCAATGAACTGCAAGGAGCAGTCATTACAGATTGAGGAAGCACCAAGAAGGCAAGTGGAAGTCAGTAGGTACTCTGGAAACTGTAAGAAGCTGGGTAGACAAAAGAACTTGGGAGCCCACGAGTGGGCATGATCCATAACTGTAAGTTCAGAGAGAGAGGAGGAAGAGGAGGGGCAGAGTGTATGCTGCAGATGTCACCTCACATGACAGAGTTGGGCAGAAACACTCTGGGATCTTCCTTTTTCCTGCTTCCATTTTCTCCTGAGTGTTCCTGGAAGCCAGCTGCTGAGGGAAGATGGGAAGCACTCTGCAGGGCTGGTCTGTGTGGGAAGAATTTAGGAGCAAAGCAGTCCAGTACAAATATGTGCTTTCCCCAAAGGGTCTCCCCCAAAGCCCTAAGCAATTCTATCCCTCTACGATACATATACACTTATTTGCTTGTATGTGTTTGTGAAGCCAACATCTTTGGCTGCATGTTACCCTCTTGGTTATTTATTTTGAAAAGTTGCAGAGCTTGTCACCTCTCTTGGTCACCTTCCATGACCTTCACATTCTGGTTTTTATTTATTTATTTACTTATTTATTTATTTATTTTTACACTGAATCCACATCTTCCTGCTAATTTTGCCTACACATTTTCTAACTGGCTCAGACCCGAGCTGCCAATCTGCAGATGGTTCAATTTCATCTCAACTAATTTGGCCGTGATGTCTCTCTGCACTTCTTTATTCCCTCCTTGGTCATTAGGAATCATTTTCTTTGATAAAGTAATTGAGATGCTGGGCATAATTTATCAGCTAACATAGCTATATTCGGATTTCATATTAATGAAGATACAGTGGTAAGACTGTGATTCGAGTTCCTGTTAAAGTCAAACTCCCCCTCTGCATTGACACTGAATATCAGTAAACTCACCAAGCTTACATTATTCTCTGTGGAGACAGCTGGAAAATTATCCTAGGGTGCCACAACACTAATTTTAATTTTAAAGAAATGAGCCATGAACTACTGAAAATAATAATTCTCAATGATGATACCTGAGAGGCTGTTGTGGGTAACAACCAATATATTAATTTTATCTCTGGCTTCCAAGCTGCAGAAATTCTCTTGCTAGTTATACAAGAAATGTGTTAAGGCATGGCCCATCCATCTGTAACTGCAAAAAGGGGTTTTGAAAACTACGGCTCTCCATGTTGCTGAGTAGGCTGTTGTTGAATCTCTTAACAGCCCTTCCGGTTTCATCAGTAGAGAGTTAGTGGACCATTTGTCTGTCTTCCTGACATGCATCACACAGGAAAAGTGCTAATATTATTATTATTTTAGAACCATATTTTAGAAAGATGCATTCTTATTTCAAAAACTTTCTTTTTTTATTGATTTGAGAAAGTGGTTGTATTCTTTGGGATCAAAAGAATGTCTGTTTTCCAAGCAAAGAAAACATTCTACAGTATGCCATTCTAAAGTAATATTCATAGCTAGTGTCTGAAGTAGTTTGAGATATAAAAACCAAGAAGCTAAAATTCAAATCATCATTACCATGACCATCACAAGCCGTGTGCCTTTCTATTTGTATATCTTGTCTGAAGTTGCTTTTGTTTTCAGACTTATTTCAGACTCTTCAAATATCCTCATGGTGATAAATCCTGCTTCCAATTCCCATGGCGCCCCGTTCAACTGTTCCATAAGCGGCATGATGGATCATATTAGGGAATTGGTGCGAAGCCTGAACAGTGTGAGTCTGGCTCCAAATGGCTGCAGTTTTAGTGTGCACCGCGGGGCTGCTTCAGAAGCAGGGAGGCTGAAAATCTTAGAATCAACCGAGTGCTTAGTGCTGAAAGAGGAGATGCTGCAGTGGCTTATTCTCTTAATTATTTAAATCTCCTTCCTTTTGCATCTTGGATGGACTCTCCATGGGACTAATGGTCAAATCATGGAGGTGATTTAGTTCTCTTTCAAAGGACCATGTGGTTCATTTAGAAGCAACTGGCCACTAAAGATTTGAGTGAGTTTGGTAAGAAGCTCTCCTTTGCAATCAGGGCTTTGTCCTCCTGTCCTCTGCCTCCCCCACCTTGGGTTGCACTACTTTCCCTGAGAAGATGGTATTTACATGGAAGGCTTGATTTGCTTCAGAAATCATGACTCTGCAGCTGTAGAAAATCTTATGAGTAAGTTCCTTTGATTGTCCTTCAGTCATGTCTGCAAATAGTTCTGGAAACATCATTAGTTTCCTTTCCCATATTAGGAGGGCAAAATCTAAGCCACTTTTCAAGATTCCCATTCCTAAACATTTCCTTCAAGAAGTTCTGGAATCTTTAAAAATCCACTTTAAAAAATGAAAGACAAAAAGGTAATGGTTAATATATTTAGTTCAAATATGTCTTGATCTACTTCTAGGTTGTATAGGTCAAACTTTTATAAGTTTCTGGAGGACACAGGGAGTCTGAGCATGTAACACTCAGCATGTGCATATACAGTGGACACTGAGCATTTGTAGATGAATGAATGGATCTTCTTTTATAGCAATGATTTAGATTAGGAAGGGTGGCTCATTCTAGTTAACCTGCCACAAATAGAAACTGGCAAGAGACCCAATCCAAGACTAGAGAGTAACGAGGCCATCATCACCCCTGCTTCTGAAAAGGCTCAGTGAGAGCTCAACTCTGTGATTCTCCAGTTTATAAGATGGGTTCCAGCCTCAGTCAGTGCACATCCCAGATCCTCTCAATTCTTTATCCCCAGGAACTCAGTTCCATTCAGCATTTTCCATCCATCCATCCATCCATCCATCCATCCATCCATCCATCCATCCATCCAACCAACCAAACGACCAAACAACCAACCAGCCATTCATCAATCATCCAATCATCCATACCAAACATTAATTCAGTACTTGGCTATTATTTCTTCTCTTTTTCTGGATTTCATGTAGGAAGATATGAAAAGTGTTTCAAAAGTTTGAGTTGGGTTTCAGCTCTTACACTGGTGATGCTCTTTTTTCACTCTGTGGTACATCTTTGTTCAGCTTAACAAAGCTGAATGGTTTTGAACCATATTCTATTATTTAGTTTCATTCCTGTGAAATTTTAGCTTCTTCTAATCTACAGCCAGCTTGGAGTTGTGACTGCTGGCCTGGACTCTAACGCCAGACTGTCTGGGTCTACTCTGGTTCTTATAAGAGACTTAATTTCTCTCTTAAAATAGTGATTCTTATAAGACCCTATTGCTGAAGACACCACAGGCTGCCAACATACAATATTGTGAGACCTGCCTGGAATCTGGAAAGAAGCCAGTTTCCAGATGATTCCAGAAACTCACCCACGATGGCTTGGGGAATTTTATAGAAGAGATTGCAGAAAGATTGTAAAAACCATGGTGTGTGTGTGTGTGTGTGTGTGTGTGTGTGTGTGTGTGTGTGTGTGTGTACCCAGAGGCATTTCCCTACTCCATGACTGACTGCTGCTCATACAGTGCTGGAAAGTGCTACATGAGCTACCAGGGTAAATTGGCCAGCAGTGTTGGGAGAAAGCAGGGTATACTGCTATATAACAGCAACCAGCATGACAAGATGTACACCCCTGTGCAATAGTGGCACTAAACTTAGGTGGGTAATCAAAGGCTCTCTGATTGGCTAAGAGGTCCACTCAGTGGCAAGGAGCCCATAGCTGGAAATGGGATCCAAGCCAAACTACTGTGGAGACCAAGAATCCGGACTCCAAGGGGAAGCTTTGGCTAACCACAGGCCTAAAGAGAGGCTAGACACATTACAATCTTGCCAAATTGACAATGCTTATCCCATTTGACCTATGCTGATCTCACCATCTGCTGGAGAATTTTTTTTTTTATTTTTCAGAAGGCAGCAAGAACCGTGGGCAACCAAACTCTACCAACCAGCTCAGAAATGATAGCTGACTCCCAGGCAAGAGATAAACCACCCCAAATACATCAGCTAGGGCACAGGTGAAACCACAGGGGAAGTGGAGAAATGAGCAAGAGTTCTCCCAAAATGAGCCCGTCAACCTGTGCCAGGATGATGGAGGCAAATACTGAAGATACTTAAAACATTCCAAAGCAGAATTTCAGAAGCTGCTAAGAACTCAACACTACAGTAGACTGAAACTCACCCACGATGGCTTGGGGAATTTTATAGAAGAGGTTGCAGAAAGAGTGTAAAAACCATGGTGTGTGTGTGTGTGTGTGTGCCTGTGTGTGTGTGTGTACCCAGAGGCATTTCCCTACTCCATGACTGACTGCTGCTCACACAACTCATATCCCTCAACCCCATGGTTCATACCAGCCATCCCACTGAGGAGGGCCCTCAGTGGAAGGGGGGCAGGGAGGAGGGAAGTGGTGGTACCAACACATGACTTGTTCATACAAAGTTTCTACTTAATAAATAATAATAATTTAGAAACAGTGATTCTTAGTCCTGTCAGGCTGCTATAACAGAACTGAATAAACTGGGTACCTTGTAAATATCAGAAATGTATTTCTCACACATCATAAATGTATTTCTGATACTTCTCAAGGCTGGGAAACCTAAGTCTTAGGTGCTAGCAGATTGTCTGGTGAGGCCTAATTCCTGACTTGTGAATGGTTGTTTTCTTGATATGTCTTTACTTGGCAGGAGAGGCATGGTAAATCTGTGAGGATTCTTACAAGGCCACTAACCTTGTAAGCATGAGGGCTCTACCTGATATTGTCTCAAAGGTCTTATTTCCTAACACCATCACATGGGGGTTAGAATTTTAACAAAAATTTTATGGGGACACAAAACATTCATATATGGTGGTAATAATAATAACGACAAACTCAGAAGGCTGTTGTGGTAATTAATAATCCATGTAAAACAACTCAGTGAGCGATGGCAGCCACTGGTATAATATCAGGTGTTTCTACTGCTCAGTGCAGGTATATTGGTTATTTCTATAAAGGATCATAGTCTCTCTAGCAACAGCTCCATTCTGCCTAGGCAGTGTGAAGGCAGCCAATCCTACAAGTGGGTGTGGCTGCACCACAAAGAAACCTTCGCAGAAGCAGGTGATAGGCTGGATAAGGTCCAGGGCCTCAGATTGCCATCTTCTGACTTAGAGCAACAGGATCTACAAGGGCAAACTATAGAGATATGGAGGGAGGATTTTTCCTTGAAAATGGTGGCTCATTGAAAACTGTGAGGAAAAATTCCATTATTTTCAGAGCTAATAAAATTCTGGGAAGAGAAAGGATGTGTCTAGATTTTAATCTTGGCAAGACGTTAGGTCATAAAACATAGGTCTCATCATCACTAGTACACCTTTGCTTTGTACCCTATGCTAGCCATGGGGAATAGAGCTGAGGCCTCCTCAAGAAGGGCTTTGTGTCTTTTTTCTCTTAATATTCTTTATATGACAGGTATAGGATCTAATGTCTATGGTATAACTAGGATTCCTGGAAATGGTAGTTGCAGAGTCCAAGTTTTCTTGTGGGAAATCATTTTATAAGGATAAGTATTCTTTCTTTGAAGTACTTGTTTAGCTATGTAGAAGCCACTCAGGGACTATGTCTAGAAAGGAATTCTTTAAGGACCTTCCGGCATGTAGTTATAGTTTCATTTTTCAGTGCAGTGGAGCAAGGCTGTGAAAGTTTACTCTGCATTTAGAGGGGAAAAATGTGACACCTTGCTGTCCCATTTATCAGGAGCTGGGCACTTTTGTGGGTGGCAGGGAGACTTGTAAAGAAGACAAATAAAACCACTGGGAACAATAGTGATTCACTCCCAGAGAAGTTCTTGCCCAGCTGTATTCTCTCATTTCCAGGAGTGTAAAAACAGTGCTGTTCTTTGCAGAGCAAGAAAAGCCAAATTGAAATACCAGAGTGAGAAGGGAAGAAGGGGAGGAGGAAAGGAGTCAGGCTCCAGGAAGAGATGCTGAGGGATAGGAGTAAGTGGGAAGAGAATAGGGGAAGTAGAAAGAGATAGATGGCCAAAGAGCATTCTTCACCCGATAATTCTTCCTCAAGTAATGGATACAGAAAGAAGGGGCAGAGGTCCAGAGAAAAGCGACTCAGGAAGAAAAGCCATGGAAAGGAGAGGTGACTGGATGTTAGTGAAGGCATGCAACAGGACATTGATCACCATAGCACTCTAAAGTTAATTTTCATCCTAGAAAACCCCCATTTTACAGGGAAACGATTTGTTTTGGTCCCTAGTATCACAGAGTGAGATGTGAAGGTGGGCAATGGCCACAGGACCACGTCTCCAGTGGGACACACACTCATCCATCATGTTTCAAAAGCCAAGTTATTTGTAGAAATATGGCTCCCTTGAGACGCTACAGTTCATAAAGTAATATTTATTTGTTACTCATAGCTAATTCATCTCTCTAGTTAGGAGGTATCATTTTTAAGGGAAAGTTATGGAGGATTGAAACTTGAAATATTTGTGCTTCTCTGGTAGTGGTGAGAACCACACATATTCACTATTTATGAGGAATAAGAAGAAATTTTAATTAAATAAAGGATGGTTTATTTTGTTTGGTTCAGTTTCTTTCACTTCCTGCTCCTTACAAAAATTTGTGCTGTTTTCCTTAATTAACAGAAGTTTATTGAGTATTTTCCCTTATAGTTAATAACATTTACCCTGAGTTAGCTTTTTAACTTTTGTGTATGGATGGGGAATGCGATGGGGTGATGGGAAGGAAGAATCTGAAATAATGAGCATGGTATTGTTTTTTAGGTTCAATATTGGGAATTCTCAAGATTTTTGATAGAAGACCTTTTGGATTATGACCTTGAAAGTTAGAGGTTTTTGTTTACCCATGGAATAGATGAGTTATAATAGTAGAAAAGGTTCATAGGCCATAGGACTTGAAGGCTAAATATAAAAGAAACTATAAGAAACTAGTCTCTAGCTAATAAAGGATTTAAATAAAAATTGAAGCATTTCTGTGGGCTACAGACTTTACTTCATTTTAAAAATATTTTTATTTATTAGCAAGGAGAGAGAGAGAGAGAGAGAGAGAGAGAGAGAGAGAGAGAGAGAGAGAGAGAGAGAGAGAGAAGTGAATAGAGGTGCACCAGGACCTTTTGCCACTGCAAATAAACTCCAGTCACATGTGCCACTGTGTGCATCTGGCTTTATGTGGGTTCTGGGGAATCAAACCCAGACCATCAAGCTTTACAAACAAGTACTTTTAATCACTAAGCTATCTCTCACACCCTACAGACTTTACTTCTATTAGACCTATGTTATACACTTTTTTTTCTAAATAGCTGTTGATATCTTCCTTTCAGAATGAGATTAATTATACAAGAAATATGGAACAACTCTCATGGGACTATTTATATTTGCAGTGCTGGGATGAAATACTTGACGAAAACCAGTTGAAGGAAGGAAGGGCTTATTTTGGCTTACAGATCAGGGTTAGGGTCTATTATGGTTTGGAAGGAGGAGCTTGATACAGCTGGTTATATCCAGTCTACTGTGAAGAAGCAGAGAAGAATAAATTTTGGTGTTCATCTAATCTAGATAGTTCCTCACGGTGATTCTAGAACTTGTCAGGTCTGTATCCTGAAGCCCTCTGGGCTCTGCCTTAAGTCGCATCATGGTCATTTCTGCAAGAGTTTAAAGAGCACAAGTGCTTCCATGATGCTGTTCATTGACAGACACCAAATTGAGATGCTTGTTTGGGTTTTCCATGACTGCCTCACTGCCATGCACTGAGTGACATACACTGTCAAAGAGGAGTGGAGGAAGGGAGAGACAAGGGGCATTGTTATATTTGCAGAAGTGGTATAAAATGCAAAAATAAAAACAAGTTTGAATCTGCTCTTCTATAGTGTCTCAGAATATTTCAAATTTCCGCTGTGAGCTGTATTGTTTCATTAGACTGTCACAGAATATCCAGTTAGGCTATCCACTTCATCAACAGTGAAATGAAGATCAGATCTTTCTTCTGCCTTCCATTAACACTTTGGACCTTTGGAGAGATGCTTATCTCCTTCTAGAAATGAAATGCACACTACCTGATAAATAATTAACCTCTTGGGGGTCATGTAAAATACATGAGAGTTAATGCCATGGCTCTGGCAATCAATTTGTCCAAAAACATAAACCAAACAGTAATAATTCACTGTTTTTCTGAATCAATAAGAAATTACAAATATGAGTCTGGTTACAAAAATTGCATTGGCAACCCAAATCAATTTCTTTTAATCTTTGTGGTGATCTGTATAGTACATATCTCTGTCTTTCTGTCATATTTATAGATAAGTGATATTCATGACAACTGATAAAGATTCTTGTCACATAATCATAGCATTACTTGGAGACATTTTTTTTGATTTACATATTTTAATTTCTTAAGAAATTATACAATCAGGAGATAGCATTTCATACTTGATTAAAAGCTGTGGATATTTATAATAGGAAGAGTTTTCTATCTTTAATTGTTAAGGGTTCATATGCCATTTCAAACTTGTAATGATAAATGACATCTCTGTGTGTAGACTCTAATATTATTCCTATCTCCTTAGTCAATATGCTGAAGTGAGTCCTCTAATCTTAGAATTTACTCATCAACAGATAATTGCTAGCACTATTGTAAAGAACAGCCCATTAGGGCTCTGAGAAGTTATTTTGTGATGCCATAGCTGGTGTTACGTATTAGCAAAGAAAGACCCACTTGGTTAATCTTCAACAGCCTGCCCACCACTGACCCACCAACACCTTGCTACTGGGAGGTTATGGAGTTTTGATGGTGTGGGTGATTTTTTGGCCTTTTAAACAGAAGTATTTTATGATCAGATACCTCTTTTAGTCCAGCAATGAAATGGTCCCAGGACCCTTGAGATTTTTGGTAATTTTGAACCAGCAGGTGCAATGATCACAAATCTATCTATCTATCTATCTATCTATCTATCTATCTATCTATCTATCTATCTATCTATACTGGGTTCCTAGTTCTTCTTCCTACATGATATAAAAGGACCTGAGTACTTGAGGGAAAGTCTGAAAAATGTCATATCTGATGTCTGGATTCTCAAGGTGATGTTTGAAGTAAAGATTAATAGAGATTCATGGGACTTTGATTTTTTTCCCTGTATCCTCTTTAATTGGTAAAATAGCATAATAAGAAACATAAGCCTGACAAGAATGTGGCATTGGTCAAAAGATTGGCTACTGGTGTTAAAATTAGTCAAACACATCATCTTGTCTCCTCCAGACTCAGGGACACCTCAGTCCCTTTGGCGTACACTTCATCTCCTCTCATGTGACAATGTCCCCTTGCTATGCTGAGCCAAGTCATACTGCTCTGAACTCAAGAAACTTTGTTAAAATTCTACTCATCTCTAAACTTATAAGAAGCTTTAGGCCACTTTAAGGCTAATGAGTCCATAAATTCATTTTCTTTTCCACTCTAAAAAAGGAGAGGGAAACACCTTACAGAAAAATGAACCATGCTATATAATGGATGCATTGCTTAAAGTTATAATGTCTTACATTTGAGGACTGGCTCAAGTTCTTTCTTCTCTGAGTCATTCCTGGCATCTTTCCTTTCTTCCTCCCATCAGGGAACAACAGGAGCAGCATGAGGACGGAGTGGGCCTGTAGGGTCTGAAAAGAGCAAAGGGACCAGAGTGTGGCTGCAGCCCAGTGACTTTGGACAGAAGGAATGAGAGCAGAGGCTAGAGAAGTAACAAGGGTGAGGTGAGAGAAGGCTTTGTATCCATTTTCAAGAACTTAGGCTTGGGACTTGAGACAGAAGTCCAATGGGAAAGTACTAAATGCAGAGTGAGTGACATGACTTGGCATATAAGGTTAAGAGGAATTGGATGTTAAGAAATGCTTTCTGGTGTGTGTGGGGGGCTACTGGGGATTGAAACTAGGGCTTCACATATGCTAGGCAAGTACACTACCTCTGAGCTACATCCCTAGCCCTCTCTAGTTTTTCTTTTGGCACAAGTCTTATTAAATTGCACAGACTGGCCTTGAACTCACTTTATAGGCTAAGCAGGTCTTGAATTTTCTATCCTCCTGCCTCAGCCTTCTGAGTAGCTAGGATTACAGGCCTCTTATCACCAGGCCTGGCTGAAAGTTTTGATTTGATTATCAGAAATTCTGACATCATCTGTGGTTGTGCAATTTCATTCCAAGGTGGGAAGCAATTTAATGGTTTTAGACAATGTTGAGTCAAAAGTGCACTTTAGTAAAATTCAGTATTTCTAAGTGATTTTCAGAATACCAGCACAGGTACACAGTTGAAGTTCTGATGAATATGGTACTTGAAAGCCATATTTTAAGATTTTTTTAGTTCATGTTATTTTTTCTTAATTGAAGCTTTCCTGATGCAGTATTTGGAATGCCTTATGGTTTTAGAACTCCCTACCTTACCCACCAAGAAGCTGTAGGTATCTGGCATAAGCAGTAAACACCATAATAGGTTGGAAGTAAATTCTCACTAAGTTAAAAGCCACTGTAGAAAAATAGCCACAAAATGTTTTTGGTTCTTGTGCCTTTATTAGGAAAATATTTTTGAGTAGTTACCCATAACCTACATATATTTATCATTTATATAAGTGTACTATAATATCCATATGATTAATATAAAACATGCCCTTAAAAGAACTAAATGATAATATAGAAATAAAATGCTTTAAACTGATTTTTAGAAGAATGCTTATGGGGGGCCGGAGCAAGATGGTGTCAGTGTCGCCAGGACTCTCTCCGTAAAGGTTTGATTTTCCAGCTGGGATCCAAACCCCAGACCCCAGCTGGACCTGAACCAAAGACCACCCTCTCCCAGCTCCTATACCAGCACAGACAGGATTCACCAGCAGCTCTCTGCTCCGCAGAGGAATGGAGAGCCTAACCCTCCCCCACAGCAAGCTCTCACCATTGTCTCCTCTGAGCTTGCACTGCTGCCTGAGCACCTTTCCCTCATGGAGCCCCTTCCCTACAGCACCCGATCCTCCGGTGCACTTCTCTCCATGACCCCCCCACATACACAGGCAGACATGATCCTTGGACAAACTGACCTAGCTTGGTTCTGGGGCCAGACCTAAGGCAGATACCTAGGAACCTCCGCAGAAGCTGGTTCAGATGGGTACCTGCCAGGAGGGCACAGGCGGTCTCGGTGAATACCAGGGATCACACACCACTGCCAGGTGGGAAGACACTGGGGTCTATGGGCTGGGGCTGTTTCTACTGCAGCATACCAATCGGGGAAGGGGCCTATGAGATGGCTCTAAGACTAAACAGTCACATACAGAGGGATTCAGACGAGTAAAGATCTAAGCCTGTCTGGGGACAGAACACCCTAACAGAAAAGGCCTCTGTTTAAGATCAAACCTGGTGATCATTCCACTGGAAGTAAAGTGGGCTGAATAGCACTCCCCAGGGTGCCTGAGTTCCACTCCCCTACCTGGACATGGGGAGAAAACAACAACAACAACAAAAAAACCCCACAGAAATTAAAGATGGATCTCCCCAACTCAGGGCCTCTAGTCCCATTATGGAACATGAAAGTGACAAGGAAGTATAGTAAAAAAATATACAATCCCAAAGAGAGAATAATATGACTCCTGACCACAACTGCAATGCAAACATGAAGCAGTTAATGGCTTATATGGAAACTATGAAAAAAGACATGAATGAGATGAAGCTCACCAACACAAGCATAGACTCAGACTGAATTTAATGGAGAGAAATATGAATGAATTCAGAAACACATTAAGTGAATTGAAGATAAACCAACTATGGAAGGAGCTAGATAATCAGTTCAATAATTTTGATGTGGACTTAAGAAAACTTAAAAATGATTTTCAGGAATCCCTAGCAAAAACAAAATCAGACTGGAAACTGGTCTCACCAAAGAATTGGAGTCTATATACAAAATTATAGCAGAAATCAAAACTGAAATGGAGTTGTTAAAAACCTCCCTAGAATCTATCAGTCCCAGCGTAGACAATCTGGAGGACAGACTCTCTGACGTTAAGGACAAGACAGAAGGAAATAATAAGGATGTCATAGGATTCAACAAATTCAAGAAATCAAGTGAGCAAAATTTGAGGGATCTATGGGATACCATAAAGAGGCCCAATATTAGAATCATGTGGATCCCAGAGGGAGAAGAAGCCCAGGCTAAGGGCATAGGAAATATCTTCAGCAGAGTTATTCAAGAAAACTTTCCCTATCTAACAAGAGAACGCCCACTCAACTTTCAAGGGGCCCAGAGGACTCCAAACAGACAGGAGATGAAGAGGAATTCTCCAAGACATATTTTAATTAAGATGCCTAACATAGAAAGCAAAGAGAAAATACTCAAAGCTGCTAGAGAAAAGCAAACTGTAACTTACAGAGGAAAAGCCATCAGACTTACCTCAGACTTCTCATTAGAAACCATGAAAGCCAGAAGGGCTTGGAATAATGCTTTTCAGGGCCTAAAGAAGTATGGCTTTCATCCTAGACTACTGTAACCAGTACAGTACAGCAAAGCTATCCCTCATAATAGATGGAGAATTGAAAGTGTTCCATGAAGTAAAACAGCTCTACGACTATTTGAAAACAAAGCCAAAATTTCAGAAGATCCTGCAAGAGATATCTCACACAGAAAAAATAAGAAATCTACCTCGGAAGAGTACCAGAGATCAGGCACGACAATCACAGTCAGTGTGCTAATAACAGCAGCACAGACAACAACCCCCACTAACCCTTCATCATGGCAGGGCTTAAAGTCAACCTCACAGTTATATCACTGAATATAAATGGACTTAACTCCCCTATAAAAAGACACAGACTTGCAGGGTGGATCAGAAAAATGGACCCTTCCATCTGCTGCCTTCAGGAAACGCACTTTACTTCTAAAGACAGCAATCTTCTTAGAGTAAAAGGATGGAAAACAGTTTATCAGGCATGTGGAAGTAAAAAGCAAGCAGGTGTGGCTACATTAATCTCTGACAATATAGACTTTATACCAAAATCAATTAAAAAGGATAATGATGGTCACTTCTTACTCATCAAAGGAATGATCCAGCAGGAAGATATCACCATCATTAACATAAATGCACCAAATTTGGTTGCAACACAGTTCATAAAGGAAACCCTACTCAAAAATAAAGCAGAAACAGACTCTAATTCCATCATAGTAGGAGACTTTAATACACCTCTATCAGCTCTAGACAGATCAACCAAACAAGATCAGCAGGGACATAACGGAGCTCAATAACACCATTGACCAGCCGGAGATAACAAATATTTACAAAACCTTTTTTTCCCAATGACACAGAATATACATTCTTCTCAGCAACACATGAGACTTATTCTAAAATTGATCACATCTTAGGTCACAAATCTTCCCTAAAGAAATTCAGGAAGATTGATGTAGTCCCTTGCATCATATCAGACCATAGTGCATTAAAGGTAGAAATTAACAATGGAACAGGATCCAGAAAATGCACAAAGTACTGGCGCCTGAATAATTCACTCCTAAAAAATGATTGGGTCATCCAAGAAATAAAACAGGAAATTCAGAATTCCTAGTATTAAATGATGATGATAACACATCTTATCAGAACTTGTGGGACACAATGAAGGCAGTCCTGAGGGGAAAGTTCATCACACTAAATGCCTTCATATCAAAGACAGAGAGGTCTCAAATCAATCGCCTAACCACCCACCTAAGATCATTGGAACAGGCGGAAAAAACCTTCCTAAAAGGAAAAGCTCAAGATCAGATGGTTTCTCAGCTGAATTCTACCAAGCCTTCATCACAGAGCTGAAACCACTCTTTCTGAAGCTTGTTAGAAGCATAGAAAAAGAGGGAAGGCTTCCAAACATCTTCTATGAAGCTACCATTGCCCTAATCCTCAAACCAGGCAAGGATGCAACAAGAAAAGAGAACTATAGACCCATATCTATGATGAACTTAGATGCAAAAATCCTGAACAAAATCCTAGCATACCGGATACAATGCTACATCAAAAATATTATCCACCCTGACCAAGTTGGCTTTATCCCAGAAATGCAGGGTTGGTTCAACATACGCAAGTCAATAAATGTAATACATCACATTAATCAGCTCAACCACAAAAACCACATGGTTATCTCAATAGATGCGGAGAAGGCCTTTGACAAAATTCAACACCACTTCACGTGCAAAGCTCTGGAAAGAATAGGCATAGATGGCCTATACCTCAATTTAATAAAGACAATTTACAAAACTCCTAAAGCACAAATCATTCTCAATGGGGAATGACTCAAGGAGTTAACACTCAATTCAGGAACAAGACAGGGGTGTCTACTCTCACCACTGCTCTTTAACATAGTGCTTGAAGTTCTAGCCCAAGCGATAAGGCAGGAGAAGGGCATAAAAGGGATACAAATTGGAAAGAAAGAAACTAAACTATCCCACTTTGCAGATGACATGATCCTTTATATATCAGACCTGAAGAATAGTATCAGTAACCGCTTGAAGGTGATTAATGCCTTCAGCAACATGGCAGGATACAAAATTAACACACAAAAATCAGTTGCCTTTCTATATGCAGAAGATAAGCAGACAGAAAAAGACATCAGAGAGACTGTCCCATTTTCTATAGCCTCAAAGAAAATAAAATACCTTGGAATTTCACTAACCAAGGTTGTAAAGGACTTATATAAGGAAAATATTGAAACACTCAAGAAGGAAATAGAGGAGGACGTGAGAAGATGGTTAGATATTGCATGGTCATGGTTAGGGAGAATCAATATAGTAAAAATGGCAATCCTGCCAAAAGCGATTTACAGATTCAATGCCATGCCGATAAAAATCCCAACCTCTTTCTTGAGAGACATAGAAAAAATAATCTCTAAATTTATTTGGAATGGCCAAAGACCTCAGATATCTAAAACTACTCTAAGTTTAAAAAACCTACTGAGGAGGTATCACCATCCCTGACTTCAAAACATACTACAAAGCCATATTAACGAAAACAGCATGGTACTGGCATAAAAACAGACAGACGGATCAATGGAAGAGGATTGAAGACCCAGGTTTAATTGGAAGTAACTTCAGTTATTTGGTCTTTGACAAGGGGCCAACAATGTACGCTGGGCCAAAGATAGCATCTTCAAAAAATGGTGCTGGATGAATTGGATAAACACGTGTAAAAAAATAAAAATAGACCCACTCCTTTCACCATGCACAAAAATCAAGTTCAAATGGATCAGAGACCTTAATATAAATCTGGTAACCCTGAACACCTTGGAAGAAAAAAATAGGAGGAACTCTACATGAAATAGGAGTAGGGAAAAATTTCCTGAGCAAATCTCCAGCAGCCCAGGAAATACAACAAACACTTAACCAATGGGACCTGATCAGGCTCAAATGCTTCTGTACAGACAAAAAAACCATACTCAGAGCCAATAGACCCTCTTCAAATAGGGAGATGATTTTCGCCAGCTACAACTCAGACAGAGGCCTAATTTCCAGAACCTAGAGAGAACTCAAAAAAATTAATAACAAATACCCAAAATGCCCCCTCACAAAATGGGATTTTTTTCCATCTCAACAGAGAATTTATGGAGGAGGAAACACAAATGGCCTTGACTCATCTAAGAAGGTTCTCAGCATCCTTAATCATCAGGGAAATGCAAATCAAAACCTCAATGAGATACCATCTTACTCCTGTCAGAATGGCAGTCATAAAGAAAACCAACAACAATTGTTGCTGGCGAGGATGCAGGGAAAAAGGATCCCTCATTCACTGCTGGTGGGATTGCAAACTTGTTCAACCATTATGAAAAGCAGTGTGGAGACTCCTAGACAGAATGGACATAGAACTACCAATGGACCCAACTATTCCTCTACTAGGCATCTACCCACAAGATGTCACATCTTGATGCAGAAAATTTTGTATAACTATATAGCAGCTCAATTCATAATAGCCAAGAATTAGAAACAACCGAAATGCCTATCCATGGAGGAATGGACAGTGAAACTGTGGTATATTTACACGGTGGAATTCTACTCAGCTGAAAGGAAAAATGACATATCGAAATTTAGGAAAAAATGGTCTGACTTTGAGCAGATCTTACTAAGCAAACACTCAAAAGAACAGAGAATTGAACGCCGCATACTCTCCCTCATATGCAGTCCTTAACCAGGATAACCGTTTTCTCTATGTAGACTAGTAGAAGGAAGTGAGAGGTTATGAATGAGGTGTAAGTGATGGGGGGAGAGGAATGGCTTAAGCATGAGGCTAAACCAAATTAGGTTCAAAAACATAAAATCCTCACGAGCATACTGTAACCTACAGAGCAAGTAGTGGGTGTCAACTGGCAAGAGGGACCATGAGTAGTAGGGTAGAATGTCTAAGCCTGTGAATAATTGAGCAGTCTGACAACCCCAGGTCCCAGCCACCCACCCGTTCCTTCCCTCACTGAGCTGTTGACCAAAGTGAACCATGTGATTCCAAAAACAAGACAGAATTCTGTCAAAGCTCTTGAATGCCCTCCCCAGGCCTGCGGCAAAACCACAGAATGAAGAAACCACAGAATGCCATCAATCAGCATCAAGAGACCCTT
>PVHP010002896.1:24557-83628 GCA_004024765.1 Zapus hudsonius | reverse complement strand
AGACACAGCCTATTAGTCCTATGGCTGTGTCTGATGACAGTCTCTGTGAGAGGTTTAAGCAAAATGTCAGTGAGATAGGGGTGGGGCGATATATTTCTGCAGTATGGGTTGGGATAGCGAGTGGTTTCCTAGAAGTGGAAGCATTTGAGTTGATTCTTAAAAGACAAGTGTAGCAGCCATGACAGATGTGATGGGAAGGCCTTTTAAGCCCTGGAGTAGCCAAGGCCCAAATGTGCTGTGCTGAGTTTGTCATGAGAGATTTTGGGATTGCCCACTAGCCTAGCACAGCTGCAATGGGAGCTATTGAGTGTGCATTAGGAGCAAGGGCTGTACCTTTGGAGATGACTCGGAATGCCATATGCATTTTTTTCTCCTCTAGCAACTTCTGCTGACCGCTTTTATCGAATAGACAGATCTCAGGTGAGTTTTTTTTTTTTGCCTGTTTCTGAAAGTGAAATAATCCTAAATCAATCCACTATTTTATTAGCCAGTCTCACAGATTTTTGCTTACAGAACACTGAGGCATGGTGACATTTTGGAACAGTATTTGTAACCTAAACCAGGAAGCTCCTTGTCTTCATGAGTGTCATGATTTATGGACTCAGTGAGGTGACCTGACTGAGGAGGAGAGATCATAATTTGGCTTGCGGCTATTATCACAAGCCAGCCCTGTACACTCTTATTCACACAGTGCTTGTCCTATAGGCAAGCCAAAGCTTTTGCCTTTTAAACACAGTGCTGGTTGGCTAGCATATAGATTCTATGAATTGCTTCATCAATTCCCAAAGTTTAATAATGAAAAAAAAACTTATTTTGGCCCAAGGTGAAAAGTCTTTCTTCTGTCCAAATTCTCATGGTGGAGAGGGGCAGAAGAAAATTACAATACTTAATGTACTTATAAAACCAGATATTAACCAAGCCTCCCAGCTTTGACCATATCTGGGGCTGAAGTCTAAGTGATTATATTTATGTTGGACCAGGGAGCATACAGGAATACAGAATATGACTTCTTTGATAGTATTTGGGAAGAACAGAGGAAAACCATTTCTGCTTGCATCTAGAACATAGGGCCAGTTGGGAATCTTGAGCCAAGGGATTCAGCATACTCCCTGCTGTTCCCTGGTGGCTACAGTGTTGCTTCAGGAAGGAGCATGAACTGCTCAGGCTTCAGGCTTCTGACCCAACACTGGACTCAAGTATCTGCTGCAGAATTCATTCATCCTGGAGACCAGGGGGGCTGCTAGGTTTTGTTATGGGATATACAGGTGATGGAATTGCATATTCTGATGAGGTTACTTTTCTTTCTTAGGAACATTTGCATTTTGTGATGGAGATTTCCCATGATGAGATTTTTATTCTAGACCCAGACATGGTGATGTCTCAGCAGTCAGGGACACCTCCTGGCATGCCTGACCTGGTGGTGGAGCAGGCTTCAGGGTGAGTGCTTCCCCTTTTGTAGGTTCTGGCATCTGCATGGTCACAGGGTGGCTTTGGGTTTATCATCCTCATGACAGATTCATTTCCCTAGTTTAAGGTACAGCTGGTTCTGTAGTGTGTCTGTCTTCTGTGTGGGTGTGAAGGAATATTCAGTCCCAAGCAGATCTGTATCTTGTCAGATTCTTCATTACCATTATCCCAATACTTTCTACTGGGGCTAGAGAAATAATTATGCTTGCATTTGTGCATATATATTCACATTATTTGGTCTGTTATCCCAATGAAATATCCACACAAATGATTTGAAGAAATGATTTTCTTCTTCCTTTCCTCTTCTTTATTTCCATTTCCCCTTCTTTTCTCTGTGCTCCCCCTCCTCCCTTCTTTCCTCTCCTCCCTCTCTTCCTTTTTTGCTACCTCCTGTTATTCTTTCCAGACTACCTGACACCTGTCGTTATTGGTACTCTTGTATTACTCTCTATTTTCCATAACCACTTATTATAAGTGTGCTGAGTTTGTTTCTTTATCTGTGCAGTACAAATAATAATAATAAAACCTAAGGAGAATATTGTTTGAAGAGCAAATGAATTGATACAGGTAAAATGTTTATAATAGTTTTTGACACTCATTACATGTTATTATAATCATTTTATAATGACCCTGAAAATTTGGCTCTATGATTATCCTAAATCTATAAATCAGAAATGTGAGGCTTACAGGTTATGTTATTTAATTAATATTGAAGATGGAATCTCAGGTTTTTTGATGCAGAGTCTATTATACATTTAGCTCCCACCTTATACCAAAAAAATTAATATTTCCATTTTATTTCAAAAACATTTAGCAATTCAAAAATTTTTATTTGGAACTTTATATGTACCAGATACTAGTGTGAACATTTGAGAAACTGCAGAAAATAAAAATATAAAAAAATTCTGCTCTTCTGTATCTAGTATATTTTAGTGGCTTGTAAGTTGATGTGTTTGATTGAATTGCCCAAGAAAGCACTTATAGACACTGAACAATCAGACTGTGTTCACATGCTCACACAGCATGGAGAGGCATATTCATCAGAGAGAACCTTTTCCCTCATCTGTCTTCTCTTCCCCCTTACTTCCTTGTTTTTTCCTTCCTTCCCTCCAATTTTTTTAAAAAAATTATTTAATTAATTTATTTATTAGAAAGAGAAGGTGAGAAGCATCAGAAAATGAGAGAGAGAGAGAGAGAGAGAGAGAGAGAGAGAGAGAGAGAGAGAGAGAGAGAGAAAGGGAATATAGCACATTTAGGCCTCCAGCCACTGAAATCAGACACATATTCCACTTTGCACATCTGGCTTTATTGAGTACTAGAGACTCGAACCCAGGCCATCAGGCTTTACAAGCAATTTAACCACTGAGCCATCTCTCCAGCCCCCCATTTTTTATCCATGGTCTCTCCCACTCTACCAGTGACAACTGATATCTATATGCTGAGTGTGGGATGTTAAGCACAAGCAGAAGAGGCATAGAGAGCTGTGTTTTGCTCCTGCCAAGTAGTTACCCAAAGGGATGACTTTGTCATTGGTTAGAGAGCTCTGTTTAGCTTAACTTCCAATTTAAGGTAGTCTAAAAATCCTCTAGAACTTGAATCTATCCTTCATTTTGCTACAGGATTTTGGCATGTCTTTGAGAATGACAGAGACCTTTTCTGCTCTTGGGTGTACAGTAAATGAGGAGCTAAGGTCATACAGAGTGTCCATTCAGTCAGTGGACAACCCACTTCTGCCAACAGGTTCCTCTCCTGCTGGATGGCAGAAAACATCTTGTCTTATGAATCTTATAAATGAAACCCACAGAGCAGAGGATAAAATTTAGAGATTTTAGTATAGAGATTATCGGTAGGGCTAGTCAGAGTTTAAAAGAAAGCTTAAGAGAAGGAAGAAATGTAGAACTTCTCCTTAATGGGGCAGGAGCAGGGTTCATAGAAAATGGAAAGTTCCATCTAGAGACCCAGATTGGGGTCTTTTAAGGGAGTATACCAATGGGAGATTGAACTGGTCAGTTTAGTCATGATGGCGGGTGTCTGGGTGGCACCATATTCTCTGGAACGGAGTAGTCCCTTGGCATCCTTTTGTCCTCTAAGAAAGGAAGGGATAAGACCAGAGGTACTATTCATTTCCTATGGTGCGGTTTTAGGGAAAAACAGATACAGAAAAAATAAAACAGACTCTCATTTCCAGGTTCAAGGACATTCCTGGCTTTGGCTTTTGGAGGCTCTATCATCCTTAAACTGTGTCAATTTCTTATCGTGTTTCTTTCTTATTAGTTGCTTCCCCTCTCCCCTGCCCCTTGCCAGAAATAAATCCGGAACACAGAAACAGAGGAAGAGGATAGGCTTTGTTATTTTTTAACCTGCATTTTCATGCCTGGCTCCATTACTTCTTTTGTTTTATCATATTTATTGCCAATAATAAGATACATTGTAGGAGCAAGTCTTGTGATGGTACCCTCATTTCCATCATTCCTGTCCCCAACCTGCTGGGAGCCCTCCTCAGTGGGATTGCTGGACCAGACCATGGGGTAGGAGGTTATGGATATTCCCAGTTATCTGACTTGCTGTGGAGGTAGGTCTCTTGCTCATCTTGACACTTCATCAAAGGTTTCATTTAGGCTCTGTATCATAAATTAGGGGTGCTTCCTCTTCCCCTGGATGTCAGACAACATCTCAAGTCCTATTGGTGGAATTGGGTTGTCCACAGTTCTTTCTGAATCTCCAACAGAGAGATTTCTGAATCTCCAACAGAGATCAGTATATGTTAAATGACACAAACATTGTTAGTTTGGTGAGATTCTAATGAGTGTAGCCCCTCTGCAGATCTCTGGTTAGTGAGTGTTTCCCCTTGGAGCCCAGGTTCTTGGTCTTCATAAGGGTTTGCCATGGATCCCAGTTCCAGTTAAGGGTTACTTGCCACTGAATGTATCTCTTTGCCAATAGGCAAGCCTTTATTACCCACCTAGGTTTATGCCACCATTGCACCAATGAGCACTTCTTGGCTTGCTGGTCTCTGCCATATAGCAGTGTCTTAAATATTCTTGTGGTATCATTCAGTGTTGTATATCCGTGGCCTCTGCTTTCTCAAAATATCATTGGCCAATTTTCCCAGGTGACTCATGTAATACCTTCCAGCATTCATCATACAGTACCATTACTCAATCTTCAAATTCAGTTTCCTCATCGGCAAAAGGACAAAAATCATACAATTAGTTCAGGACTATTGAGAAATAATGAATGCAAAATAAGTATTCAGTAAAAATGGATTTGGCATGTCCCATTTTGAGAGCAGGGTCATGATAAGAGCTGAGTGTGGCAGGCACTGACTGGAACCTTTCTTTCTTCCAGGCTGTCTGACTGGTGGAATCCTGCCCTGAGGAAACGCATGCTGAGCGACAGTGGGCTGGCCATGATCACACCCCATTATGACGAAGACTCTGATATGAAAGATCTCAGCCACTCTCGAGTGCTACAGTGAGTCTGCTATTGTCTCCCTGTGATTGTTGGGGCTGGATTTGAACCATGGGCTGTTCACTAATGGGATGATTTCTGTTATCAGTGATGCTCAGCTCTCTAATGTCTCTGGGCTACTCTGAGGTTTATTTGATTCACCATGCTCAGTTTTATCTACTCTCAGGTCCTAATGGATCTCCCTGTTGTATTTCTCTTGCCTTTGAGCTACCTTGAGAATTTGAATGTGGACTTATAAACATTTTGAACTTCAACAGTATTTTCTTTACCAGAGAACAGCATGTGTGAAATTCCCTCCTTGCCACAGCATAAAGAAATGAATACGAGTGACCATGAATAGTGTGGAAGCAACCACAGGTTTTCATTTGTTGGAAGTATTTGGATTGGCTGTTCCCTTTGTCTCAGTTTCTTGGCCTGGGCATGTTCACTCTAGATCATGTGGCCAAATAGCTCTCATGGCTAAGTGGGGTGTTACCTGTGTGTGGTCGCCATCTCTATAGGTAACAAATACCATTTGTCCATGGATCTGCATAGCAGGTGGTCTCTCAGGTCTGATTGTGGTTGACAAATGGCAAGCAGGTTTACAAGTGTCTGTACCTTGTGCCAGTAAATCCTCCCTCTGCCAATGTGTTGCAGAAGTAGGTTCTGGGGTACAGTCTGTGGTCCCAGGTAAACCCACTTGCACCCACTCTTCAATGTCAGGTCTTTCTTGTTCTGGGGTACAGTTTGTGATAATAGATTAAACCCATTCACACCTACTCTTGAGGTCCCAGATAAACCCACATCCACCCACTCTTGAATGTCAGGTCCATCACACCATCTCAGAAGTTATACAGGTTCACTGCAATTCATGAAGTTGGCCCAGTTTCCAGTCCTATCCAGGATCTTAATCAAATAGCAACACTGGCCTTGTAGCAAGCAGGCTTACCTTTTGACAGAATAACATGATTACTAAGATTCTTAAAGCCCAGGGTTAAATGAAGAGGCTAGATGCCAAGTTGTTTCTAAAGAAAGACGGGAAGCAATTTCCATATGACAAAGGGAGAAAAATGAGAAATCTGAAGCTAATTATTTCACTGGCAAAGGTCTACTCAGACACCCTGAGGACAAAAGGAGACTTGATTTTAATTACTTCTGTATATTACCTCTTATTTTCTATGTGAAGAGGAGAAAGAAAAAAAATGAATTGCTATGGATTTTCTTTTTTAATTAAACTGTGTTGTTGGTTTCTGGTGGCATTTTGATTGCTTACAATACATTGTTTTTTCCCATTTTCTTTCTTTTTTTGGTACAGAATTAGGGCTTGTGAACAAGGGTGAGTCAGTCATCCATGAGTGGCTAAATAAGTGGCCATCTATATGTGTGCAGATTTATTGGAAAATTAGAGATTTAATTAGGTGCAGAAATAAAAATTCAGCCTGTATGTTGAATTCAGCTGAGTATTTTAGTATACCTGTGATTTCCAAAAGAAGTGGAATATTAACTTAGTTTTCTATGGCCTGATTTTTCTCTGTGGAACATGTTGAGGTACTTATCATGATATATGAAATTGTCTCTCAGGTAATAAATATTCTCATCAAGAATCACAAATATACCATTTCACATAATAGCCAAGTTCTTAAACCCCATGTTTATTCAACTCCTAGTTTCTGTTTAAGTTATGCAGTTCTCCCTCGGTTTTCTCACGTGACTGTTTCATGAGCCACTGCAGATTCCACAGTGTCTTCTATAGGGTGGGTAGTAGAACACGCCTTTAGATCCTGCATGCTACCTAAGACAACGTAAACACTATATAAATAGTTGTACTCTGTTATTTAGGGAGGAAAGACAAGAAAAGAGACTCTGCATATTCAGTACAGACATTTTGTGTATTTTTTTCAGATATTGTTGTTCCTTGGTAGGTGGAATCTGTCAGTCTCTGGATAGAGAGGGTCACTGTGGTGTCTGTCCTTGATTTTCTTTTGACCTTCAATTGACAACTGTCAGATTTTATGGTCATTTATAGTACTTTAGCTCTTAATTGTACTATACTATACAAATACTATATATGTGTGTTCTGTATGTATGTTTGTAAAACAAAGTAACATTCAAGCATTCCTCCTTCAGCCTTGAAGCTAAACCTCCCAGTACTGTGAAACAGAGTTAAGTCGTCTCCTCTCGCTTAGGTATAGGTTCCTGACCCACTCAGGATATGCGAGGGAGAAAAAACAGAAGCCCAAAGCAAACTAAACCTATTTCCTTCACATATCCATCCATCTCATAGCTTCGTTGTTTATTATGCCCCTTAATTTTGCAGGTGAAGCATATTTCTAATTTCTTTCAAAGATCATCCCTGACAGAAATAGGTATAAATGGAGTTATGGAAAAAGCTAATAATCATTGTAATAGCTGCTATTGATCAGATGCTTCCTACTTGCCTTGTAAAATAATGAAATTATATTTAACTTCTCAATAACTTTTAAATGTTGCTCTTGCTTAACAGATGAGTAAAATGAGGTCCAGAGAAGGAAAGATACTTAACCTAGGTCACTCTCCAGCAAATGTGGTTTGAACTGAGGTTAGGCTGACTAATGACTATGCTTTGCTTTTCCACTATGTCACATTATCTTCCCACAGGGACCATGAAAAGCCAGTGTGTCCAGAGTCTCAGAAATATTTACATAGGTTTATATTTCTGGTGGAGATTTGTAAAGTGAATAGTTCTGTAATATAGAGGTAAATGTACAGCTGTCTACTTACCTAAAGTAAATATATTGGAGACTTAATCTTAAAACTTTTTTTTGGGGGGGGGCTTTAGAAAAAGGAGTCAAGGTGTTGAGGGGGGAATATAACTTAATGGAAGAGTACTTTCCTAGAATGGGTAAGGCCCTGCATTTAATTTATAGTGCCACAAAACAGAAACAAAATTTAAAATGTGATTGTAACAGAAAAAATTATTAAGAAACTTCGATTTAAAAACATATTAAGTAATTAGTTTTTGGAGATGGCTTGATTGGTAAAGCACTTGCCATGAAATTGTGAGCACCTACTTAAATGCCATGGGTGGAGTTCATGCCTGTCATCCCATTGCTCGGAGATGAAGATAAGGTGGCTCCCTGGGGCAAGCTGGCTAGCTAGACTAGTCCAGTTGGTGAGCTCTGGAATTAGGAAGAGATCATGTCTTAATAAAAAGGTGGAAAGTGAGAGAGGAAATGACCAATGTTGACCTCTGACCTCCCCATGCATCCATGTGCACCCTCGCACACACACATGTTCACAGACATGATATCAAATATGTCTCAGTGAAATAAGCATAAACATTCTTTATGAGTCTACATGAGGCACTCATGTACCAAGCACCCTCATTTGTTAGGTTATTTTACAATATTTGCATTGTCTTTTAAGCCATAAACAACCTAATATGAGAACACAACATATGCATGAGTGCACGCATGTGTGCATGTGTGCGCACACACATATTTTATAAAGATGAATTCAAAAGGCCAACTTTATAGTCTTCAAGTTGAAAATGCCATTTATTAGAATTCAGAGGACATGGCTAAAGTGTCATTGACAGAATGATTTGTGACCTGAAGTTCATGAGTCCAGGGAAAATCAGGGCATACAAATAATGAAAGCATCTAATTTCATAGGGGAACCTTGGTAAAGAATAAAGATACAACATGCAAGAAAAATAAGATAGAAAGAGAAATCGATAAGGGGAGTTAAGCAAAATGACTAACCAAGAAATTAATTTTAAAAATATTGATTCTTTGGGAAGGCAAACAAGAGAGACAATATTCTGAGAAGACTTCACTTTAAAAAAATTTTTAAAAAAGGTATGGGAAATGGAAAGGAAGACTAGATAGTATTTTCCCCAGTTTATTTTTCTTCCATGGCACCCAGGCTGCTCCAAGGTCTTTTACCATTGAAATGCAATGGACCCCATCCCCTTGGGTCTCCTCTAGGTTTTCTCATAGTTTGAATGTTTACTTCCTTGGAGGCATCAACCTCCCTCCTTCAGGGACAGTGAGAAGGACAGATGGGTGCTAGCATTGCTGGAGTTTGTGGCATTCATAATGTTTCTATTTAGAAATATAACTTGGGGCAATACATATATATGTATATATATGTATTGCCCCTATATATATATATATATATATATATATATATATATATATATATATATATATATATATATGCCACTCACCACTCATACTTGGGTCCTCCAGGAGAAGCTGTAATTCCAAAGAAGGACCAACAGCATGTACAGTGACTTTGAAACCTGTAAATAGACTAAAAGGGCAGTCTTTAAGAACTAATTTTAAAGTAAGTTGGTAAGAGGTGGTTGACTCACACTTTCCTGCTAGGATCCTCATGAATTTGCTTTAAAGTTAAAAATAAAACAAAATAAATGTTTCTAGTGTCTAAGAAAGTTATATTCAATATAATATGGTTCTGTAAACTTGTTTGTTCTTTTCATGAATTGTACAACCACTACTGTTAACAAGACTATTTCATTTTGTCAAAAGACTGTAAAAAGAGAAAATTAGCTCAAATTTTCACAGACAGGATCCACTTGGGTCTCTCACAACTCTAGCTTCTATATGATCAGAATACAGGCAGTGAAGGAAACCCTTCTGCATCCTCTGTGACCCTCTTGAGAGAAGCGAAACTAAGTTGTGAGTCATGGTCACTAAAGGGAGGCAGGTGAAGGGGCTGGGGGATTCTCATTTTTGTTTCTGAATAGTCATCTTTGTCTGGCTTTTGGATCTTGTCATTTATGAGAATCTCAAAAATTGACAGACAAGATTAATTTATTTATTCATTTATTTACTTTTGATTTAAGTCTTAAACTTGAAGACTAAGAAATCACAGAAGTAAACATGGAGCATTCTGTTCCTGGACTAGGGCCCTAGGGTGACTGTAGTGACTGTCCCATGGCTGGCTATGACCAGATGCTAATTAAAAAGGAAATTTGGGCTTAATACCAAAACATTGAGCTGCCTGTGTACAAGTAGATATCTGTTTCCTGAGCAACATTACAGAATTGATGAACTTTTATGATTGCCAGAACATTTCATTTTCAAACAAGAGGTAATGCTATCCAAGCTTGAACAACAAGGTGCAAAGTCTTGATTTATGATTCCATCTGTCTTCAAGGAAAGAAGTTACATGGTTGAGCAAATCAGTATTGGGCACCCTCAGTGCGTATAAACAGGTGCTGGAGATATAATCAGGAAAAATCAATAATTATTGCACTTAGAGAGCTTATATTAATATTACATAAACCATTCGATGCAGTTGCTACTAATAATTGTCACAATGGATCTATACAGTATTCTAAAACTAAGAAAAAAAGAACTTGGTATTTCCTTTATATTTTAGCTTTTCTTATATGTAAATGATGGGCATTCAAAGAATTAATAATGAAAATAGCCTCAAGGAAAAGCAGTGTGCTTCTCAAAAATTCTTAATATAGTTTTGTTTTATGACCATGAGCCTGGATCTATTTTTCCTATTAGATGATCAGAAATTTTATTCAGATCATTGAGAATACTCCATGATAACTTAGCATCACTCTACCTGAAGTGTGCTTCTCAAGTGTGTACTAGAGAAGTTATTGTGGTTTATCCAAAACACATAAATAATACTTTAAACCAAAAACTTGGGTCTTTTAGTATACTTTAGAGTTCTGAATCCTGGTAGCGTGGAAAGCTCTGAAACCACCCCTACCCCTTCTGAAAACTCAGATGTTCCGAGCCAAATGTAAAAGAAATAACCTCATTCCCCTCTGGTCCTCAGCTATTTTCTTTCTTTGGTTTCTTCTGGGAACATTGGGTTATGACCTGACCCTAATAAAAAGGGCATTCGTACTTATTGTCAAAGCTCAGGGTTCTGAGCAGGAAGATGGATGATTTGGTGATGATTTGGGTTGTGGAAACATTCTTTGAGCATCACAATCAGATAAGAGGGAGAAAATTAATCTCCTTAGTGGGATGCGGGTTTTTCTGGGACAAATCCTAGAGATGGGATCAGTGCTGCCAGAAGAGAGACTGTCCCTGGCATGTGTTTGGTCAAGATAGTTGAGACCCATCCTGCTTGTCTTTGACTGGTCTAAATCTTACTCACCTTGGATAATCACTCCAGCTGGGGGGGGGGATGCAGAATGCCTGACAGACATCTTCTGCTCCTTGCCTCGCCTCTCCTTGTAACCCTCTCTAACCACGCACGGCCTGCGAATGCCCTGTCCTCGATGTGTGCAAAGCATTTCTAAGGTATTTTTTTATGATTACTTCTCAATCTTGCATGTGGAGGCCCTAATCCACTTGGGGGAAATCGAATCATGCTTCCAGCTCCAAGTTCACTTAGTAGAATAGCCATAATAGATTCCCTGTGCACAGATCTTATTTTGATTGACACTGTAAAAATATGCTGGGATAAATGTGCTTTAATATTAAACCTGCATGTTATTTAAAATGATGCCAGGAAATTCTGGCATTCCAGTTTTATGAGTTCCAAAGTTGGCTAACAATTACATCACCAGGAAACAGTATTACTGTTAAGTCTCCTCTCTCTCTCTCTTTCTCTCTTTCGCTCTCTTTCTTTTCATTAGTAAAAGTTGCCGGCCTGATCTCTCACATTTGACCTTAAAATCCTTGGTTTGTAAAATCATGCGTTGTTCACTTTGTATCCATAGCCCACTGTTGTGTGGAGGAGGAGGTGTCTTAGCACATAGGAATCCATAAACAATTAAGAAATCTCTGGGGACTTCAGAGATGGCTCAGTGGTTAAAGTTCTCTTCTTGTCCAGCCTGCTGGTCTGAGTTCTATTCCCCAGTACTCACATAAAGTCAGAAGCAAAGAGGAGCATACATATCTTGTTCCTTGGAAATGGCAAGAGGCTCTGGCATGCCCATACTCTTACACTCCTGTCCCCCCCCCCCCCGGTTGCTTGCAAATAAATCCATAAAACATTTTTTTGAAAATCTCAGCATAACAGAATCTTGGACTTTCATAGGTATGTCTAACAAGAGCAGAGGTAGAAAGAAATGGAGTCATATGTGCAGAAAGCTGCCTCTTATTGGGTTACCTAGTGGCCTCAGGATAGTGAACAGGGTCTTTTAGGGAATAAGAATCTTCTTTAAAAACAAAGCATGTTACTTTTCAACAACTCACTATGAGAAGCCTTTGGTGACAAAGCTGCCTCAGCATCATCTAAAGCCAGCAAAGTAGTCAGTCATCTCCCTGTCCCTCAGGAGCTACAATGTGTTAGGACACTATAGAAACCAAGTGTCTGCAAGAACCAGCTGGAAGAAGGGGCAGTGTGTACAGTTTCTCTTCCACCTTCTGCAAACAGCTGTGTGCTGGTGGTAGGGCCCCCAAGCCATTGGGGTTTGTGCAGTTGGTTCTCTTTTCTTGATTATTCCAACAACTGCATCTTCCTTAAGGGCATAGTACTGAGAGCACATCATTGAGTCTCATCAGTTTGATAAATGGAGTTAGTGGTACAGGGTTGGGAAGATAATATCCAAGCTAAAACAAGTGGCTGCCCATGTAAGGCATGTTAGTTCTCCAAACTCGAAACACTTCTCTCCTAGAAGGCTAAGCTTTTCTGTGCACGGGGGGGGGGGGGTCATTGAATATTGGTAAGAATCCCTTAGAGGATTCTGGGAAATCAACCACACTGTCACAGAAGTGAGCACAATTCCAAAGGACTCTAACAATAATTTTTCCTTCTTTTCTCAAGAGGAGCAAATAGCCAAGATTAAGTTAGCTCTCAGGTTGTTCTTCCTCAAAGAGTCCCCAGCTGGTGGAATTCAAGTACCTCAGGATATCTACCACATTACTTGACCTCCATAGCCACATGCTTCAGTGTCTGCTGAAATGAGTAGACACTCCCCAAATGCAAATGGACTGTGTCTCACCTGGAGCTGCTGCTGAGAGCTCTCTACTCTCTAGGCTAACAGCCAAGGTGTCCTTTGCATTCCGTTCTTCATTTTTCTTATTGTGAAGGCTCTCTGTGGGTATGTCTCCTCTGGATGGGTTTTAGAAGACCATGTCTTTTCTAGTCTATTATTCAGCAAAGGCTGATTCCTTTTTTCTCATTTTTTTATTTTTCATTTATTCGTTTTCAAGCAGAGAGATACAGAGAGAGAAAGGGAAATAGAGAGAGAGCACCAGGGCCACCACCTTGTGCGTCTGGCTTATGTGGGTACTTGGGAATTGAACCAGAAGCCTTAGGCACTGGAGGCAAGTGTCTTAACTGCTGAGCCATCTCTTTATTTATTTATTTATTTATTTTTGATTAAAGGCTGATTCTTAAAGTAAACCCTCACAGATTTCAGATGCTCACATGTGACATGATGGTCAGATTTCCATGCCGTTCTGCGTTGAATGTGCGGGTTCATTTTAGTTCCATTTCTTTCTTTTATCTACTTCTTTTCTGTGTCCAAGTCCCCTTATTTCCCATTCCTCATCTCATTACCCACAGACTTCAAAGAAATTCCTTTCTCCTCGTTGTGCTCCTGTTCCCGAGAATGAACAGTAGATGGCAGTAAAATGCCAAACTCATAGGGCATTTCTGGGGCTCAGCAAATGAGGAATGGTATTCAGCAGGACAAAGCAGAGTGCTCTTTTCTGAAAGCCCAACAACCCTAAATACAGGAATCTATTAAAAAATAAACAGTATGTTTATTTCAGCTCACAGGAGGGTCGTCAGTGTGTGTATTGGGGTAGGTTTTAAAAGCTGGGAAATAATGAGAACTAGTGGAAATCAGCCCCAAAGAACTCATCAGGCAGCACTGAGGATCTCTAGTCTGGGATTTGCTTCCATACCTTCACACAAATGCCCATCTTGGTCCTTCTTTCTTCCTATTCCCTCCCCTCCTCTGTTGCTGGTGGATGTGACCTTGCAGGCTGTTTGGCATTTCTTGACTAGGTTTGTGACCACTTGAATAGAGTGTGTTTGTCTTTCTCGCATCTCAATGCCACTGTGTGTAGTGGCTGAAACTTTCATCTCTTCCTCTCTTTCTCACCCGCTTTCTTCTACTGGGGACTTTGTTCATTGTCTTATGAGGAATGTGTGGAAGTAGAAAGAACAAAAGCAGACAAAGAGAGGCTTATAACGTCCATGGAGAGTCTCAGCACTAGGGAGTTCTGGGTCTGTTTCACCCATCTAGATGCTCTGAGGTCAGAGTGTAAAGAGGTGATCTGGGGGTTAAAATTTAGGTAACAACCAGCAAAAATTCCAATGTGCCCCAAAATTTAAGGAGTACCCATTCCTGTCTACAAAGTTAAAGAATTAAAATCATAGACAACAAGATAGTAAGGTATAGTGGGAGACTTTATTATTTAAGGGAACATGGGGAGTTACAGAGTTCTCCAGCCACAAGTGTGGGGAAAACCTGTGTCAGAGAGTTTAAGAGAACTTATGCTGTTCAGCTAAACAAGCAGAAGAAGACAAGATAACAGGGGGCTCCCATCATGAGAAGGAAAGGCTTATGAGGGAAAAAATCTGGAGCCTTCCCCCACCTCAGCCATTAGCTGGGGTGGTATAGGCCTGAACTTCCTAAGGCCAGGAGATTTAGAGGTCCTTCTGCTAGCCTGGCATGTGGGGGAGAGAGTGCCAAGACAAAGGTCCTTGGGAATTAAAGTTCCCTCAGGTGAGTCAGACAGACAGCTGATTGGTTCATACCTGACCAGTCAGTTTTAGCCCCTAGGTTGTAGCTCTGGCTAGACACCTCCCACTCAAGGGAAAGGGTGTCTTTGGAGCTGCCCCACCGTCACAAGAGTGTGGTGGCAAGAAGGCCCCTTAGATCCACCATCTTGCTTTCTCCCTCAAGCAGTCCAAATGCCATTATGGCCTGTGAAGAATATTGGCAACTCTCACACATCCCTTATGGATGTGTTTCCTAAGGATAAGCTATAGTCTGCTTCTGAAGCACTTCAGATCACATCTTGGCTTACTTGATGGAAATATTCTTGTACTTCAACAACCTCAAGACACTGACTGAGTCTGCATGGCATCATCATGGAAACAAAGATGGTGAAATGGACATTGGAAATGTGCCTGTCAGGAACATCTCACTGGAAAATAGATGAGACTTCTTAGAGGTTTCAGAGAAAACCAGTGTAATGTCCCCACCCTCACACACAGACACACCCATGAAGCCAGATGACCCAGCCTGAACGTTCCTACACATTCACCATGGTACGGAGTGTTAGCACATAGTGGGTTTTACTAACTTAAGACAGCAGTCCAGTCCACCAAGCTGTGAGGTGCATAGGTGAGAAGGGCCCAGGAAACTCTCAGGAATGTGTTTAGGAGATGAAAGTAGAAAGGACAGAAAGAGGGGCTGAGGAGATGGCTCAGTGGCTCAAGTCAATTGCTTGCAAAACCTGCCAGCCAGGATTCAACACACCAGCAATCCACATAAAGTCAGATAAAAAAAAAAAGGTTGTGCATGCGCCTGGCATTTGTTTGCAGCAGCAAGAGACGCTGGCATGGCCATGTAAACACAAACAATACATGTTCAAACAAATTACAATATTTTCTTTAAAAACAGAAGGAAGAGGAAGGAACATTGAGAGCTGATAAAGCCAGGTAGATACCAGAGGCTCCTCCTCTTCCTGAGTATTATGTCTGATCACCCTATTCCTATAGAAAGAGGCATGTTGGTATGTGGTCCTCATCCTAAAAGCTAGAAGATAAAGACAGCATGAGAAAGGAAAATTAATAAAATGCTCCCATTATGTGGTTATGTGTATGCCACCTTATTCCCCATGGAGGACTTTGCCGCTACGTGATGGTTTATATACTTGTGGTGTGCCTAGCAGAGCATAAAGGTAGGGTGCTTCCCAACTCAACCTGGAGTTCTCGCTGTGTACTGTTACAATCCCATCATTCCATTCAGGCCAGTGAGTATATGTGACTATCTCACGGCTCCCTTACCACATCTACAGTCTAGGGTTTTAAGGAATATCTCACTGCTGAGTTAGTTTCAGGATATAACTTTTGCTCTCCGTCTCAGATTCCTCCATTACACCTGCCCTGCTTGTTTATTCCAAGCTCATTTCCATGTGATGCCAAATCCCCACCAGGTAATGGTGCTAAGTAGAAGGAAGGGCTCTACATGTTGGGGACACTGGGAAGGGGCATGGGCATTCATTTGTGGGTAATTCTTTCTAGAAAGTGAATGGCTCTCCAGTATTCAACAATCTAACCTGTGTCTTTAAGATGCATGATCTGTTGACATGATCTCTCCAAGGAAGGGGATGATGTGTATATTCCAAGGAATAATCAAATAGGAAAACCATGGATGCTACTGAATTAAAGACACAAGATGCAAAGAAAAATGAAGTACTGTATTGAGGCTTTACAAAAACAGAATAGTGTTGTGAAATAAAATATTGTATTCAGACAGACTTATGTACAGCCATTCATGGTAGCCACCGAGCAAAATGCCAAAATCTACTGCGTAGCAGATTGAAATACTCATGAGGGCTAGGATTTCAGTTCAAAGTTTATTAAGAAGATGATAAAACATCGCAAAAGAGTACAGCCTTTTTAGAGAACTTTTTTACATCAGCATTTATTTAACTCTCTTTTGCTTTTATGCATTGTTACTTTTTCTGCTTAAAAAAAAAAGCATCCCTGATCAGTTGTATATCCTCCTTCGTGGGCTGTCTGATTTTTAAAAATTAATTTCTTTAAAAATCCAAGCATTTTTTGCTTGTGATTCCATCTGTTGGTTTCAATATAAATTAAAGTTTTAGACCTCTTGAACTTAGTCCTCCCATCTAATTGTAATTCCATATACTTTACCCTCATCTCCTCAAAATTCCTCCTTCCTCAGTCATCTAGGCCCCGGTTAATAGCCATTCTGTTTTTCATTCCTTTGAGAGTAATGTTTTCTTAAAATCACATCACGGAAATCATGGGGAATGTGTCTTTCTGTGGCTTATTTTACATAATAAAATGCTCTTTGTGTTCATCTGTTGTTATAACTGACAGTTTTTTTAACGTTTTATGACTAATATCCCTACATATGTATATATAGTGAAATATTCATGTTACAATCTGTTGATGGACTTTTAGGTTGGTTCCATAACTTGGCTATTCTGAAGAGTGCTTCAGTGAACATCGAAGTGCAGATTTTTTAAAATTTTTAATTAATTAATTTTTTACAGAAGCAAAGTCAATTAAATTTTATACGAGATTACTGGAGTACATGCTAGTTCTATTTTTAGTTTTTTTAAAGAATCTATATTATTTTACATAATAACCACACTAATTTCCACTCCAACCAAGAGTGCACAAGGGGCCATTTTTCTCCACATGCTCACTAGCATTTGTTATTCTTTGCTTATTTTGATAACAGCTTCTCTAACAGGACTGAAGGTAATGTCTCCTTGTGGTTAGATGATCATTTCTCTGACAATGCTGAGTCTTTCCTTTTTTTCAGACACATGTTGGTAATCTGGATGATTTGAGAAGTGTCTTCAAATATTTTGTCTATGTTTTAAATCAGGTGATTCTTTAGCTATTGCTCTGCTCGTCATACATGTTAAGGATTAGCCCTCAGCATAGCTTTCTGTATGCTATTCCTTCTTCAGTTTCTCCAATCAATGCTGTATGTCTTTCTGTTTTTAATTATTTAACTCTTAATCTCCTTTCCCCAGTGTAGGGACTGGTGTTATAAAACCCATAAAGCTTTTTCTAAAATGTTCTGGATCAAAGATTGAAAAAAACCTGGCACTTTCAGTTCCCTTATATTTCTTGATCATTGTATTTTCTTGTTTATGTTTCATGGACATTTGTTTTCTTCCTGGTCTTTCACTTTCCTGTTTCCAAATTTCATGGAAATTCATGAACAGTTCTTAGCTGCTTCAGAGCCTCGTCTTTATAATATGCTCTGCCTACATTTGGATTTTTCTTATGGTATCTTTGGAGGACATGATGGTTCTTTTTCATTATCCGTAATACTTACACTGGTTGAGTTCTTTCTGGAACTTCTAGTTTGTGATGGATAATTATGTTAGTGGGTTGGCAAGTTGCTGGAACTTTTTTGGGGGTTTGATATATTCAGTCTCTTTCTCATCAGCACTCTTTTCTGGGGCTTGATCCAACTTCTGACTAGCTCACATTGGAGAGCTTTTTCCCCAAGTTTTGTGGTATATGGGGTATGTCTTTTCAGCTAACTAAAACTGTAACTCTATTCCCATAAAACTTGGTCCAACTATTGCTATACTTGATACTCTTTTTCATAGATGATGGTTGAGATTTATAAACATCTAGTTTGGTCAAAGATGGTATTTTCCATAATGGTTTTCATCATGTCTGTTATTTTTCATTGGTTCAAGAAGAATTGAACAGAATTTTTTCATTCTGCAATATTAACATGTTTTCTTTATTTTTCCTTTTTTTACATGTGTATGTGCATGTGTGTATGTATATATATGTATATGTGTGGATGCACATGTGTATGCATGTATAAGTCTAGATGGTTGAAATCAGATCACTTCCTTCCTCCATTGCTCTCTACTTTATTTACCGAGGCAAGGTACCAGAGATCACAGGTTTGGTTAGTTGAGTTAACCAGTTTGCCTTGAGGACCCCTTCTCCACCCACCAACTGGCACTGGTATTACACACAGGCTTCCACACCCAGCTCTCCTTTATTTGGGTGCTGATTTCCTGAACTCAGGTCTTCATGCTTGGTTAGCAAGTATTTTACTCAATCCATCGTCCCTTTAGCTTATCTCAATGTTTTGTTTTCTTACTTTTCATCAGCCTGCTCATTCAGAAGTAGAAACCAGAATGCATTGCTTTAAAACCCTTTGTCTATTGAGTTTAGAAGGTAAATTTCAGGTACCTCAAAGTGGGTTTACAGACTATGTAAAAAATGACCCAGACCTCTTATTTCCCTAAATACTAGGTTTTATCACATCTTTACATTTTTAGCAAGACTGTTATTTATAAATAATCTGATAACATACTATGAAATTTTATACCTCTTACTTTTCTCATGTACGTATTGCTTCTGCCTAGAATTCTCTCACTTACCTAATAAATTCTTATTCATTCCTCAGAGCCATGTAGGATGGTTTTTGCTTTTTGAATCCCTCCCTCTGGGAACAGAATTGATCTCTGTCACTCTTTTTTATATATACATTTTCATCATTATGCTTTTCACTGTTATAATCATTTGTGTATGCTTTTTCTTCTTCACTAGAGTATGCCTGAATTTTCCTTTGTACGTCTGTCCCATGATGTGGACATGAATCCTTAAAAGAGGTTAAATAACATATTGAATCAATAGGAATTGCAAGAGTCAAACATGAAGCAATTATTTCGGCTTCACAAAGTAGAATAAAGAGCTAGGAAGGCGTTTTAGCAGTTAAAGGCACTTGCTTGCAAAGTCTGCCAGCCTAGATTTGATTCCTTAGTATCCATGTAAAGCCAGATGTACAAAGCAGCACATACATCTGGAGTTTGTTTGCAGCAGCAGGGGCTCCTGTGCACTCATTCTCTCTCTCTTTCTCTCTGTCTCTTTCTCTCCTTACAAATAATATTTTTAAAGATTGGTTTAAAAAAAAGGTTAAGAAATTATCAATGCAGGTCTTGAATTTTTATTTTTGTTTTGGCTTTCCCCCTCAAATTTCTGAATTTGAATGAAATAAAAATGTTTAAAATGCCAATCAAATAAACCATAGCAAACCCATAAATTGCATAGAGTTTTGGAGTGTTTGAATGGTAGTCTACATTATGTGGGCAGGGTCTAGAGTCAAGATCAATTTAAATGACCTGGGATAAGGCCACATGTCTCTCGGGCATGGTGGGAGAGTTAGAGCAAGCTCTCCCGAGTGCCTCAGTTGTCAAGTCAAGGAAGATGATGGGCTCTGGAGATTCAGCCCCTCTTTTAAAAATAACTGTTTACACTGCAGTATGCCTTTTCCCTTGAGCTGAGTCTGTGAGACTTTGTATGCCCATTTCCAGCAATAATGAATGATGTGTATGTCTCAGTAGGATAATTTAGTGACTTTTTGCAGTGAAAGGTGAAATACTGAGTGAGGATTGAAATATTCCATATGTCTGAAAAATTCCACAAGTCTGGTTATGTGAGAGACATTCAGCCACAGAAACTCAACAGAGCTAATCCTTAGAAAACAGTCTGAAATTGATAGTTCTTCCCCACTGCCTGGACATACTGCAGAATGCACTCCTTTGGGACTTTAATGGGCCATCTGGCATTTCTCAGAGTTCATATAAGTACTTTTCTTCTCCAGAAAGGCAGGAAAGACCCTGCTTCATGAGTTTACCACTGGAGATGTTTAGGTGGCCATGGGCATGGGTTTTCCTTTGTTCTTACAGCTCTGAGAAATTAAATACAAGCATGTTTTTGCTTACTTCTCAGAAAGCACCAGGGTGAAGATGTTCCGCTGTTGCTGGCTCTTTGTTAGGATTTAGGCAAGTTAAGAAATTAGCTCATCTTATTTCATATCTGCGTTTCTCTTTAGAGTCACCTTCTGATCCCGTTTCTCCTTCTGGTCTGCACCCTCCCTACTTTCTTTGTTCCTAATCATTAAAACTGGCTGTGAGTGTCTGTGTTGTTGGATACTTTGAATATCCTTTGGCCCAGAGAACACTCATCCCCAAAGCCCCTTCTCTCATAGATGGCCTAGGAGCAGACAAAGTTATCCTGAAGGTCATATGAAGGTCACATCACTTTTTGAGGAGCCTTGAATGTGTCTGATTCTCAATACCACCAGCATGGTGGTGCTGAAATTCATCCAGGTCCTGCTGATTCTAAGGTGCTGTTCCATATTGCCAAGGGGTGACAACAGAGAAGACCAGTGCGTGGACAGGACAAAGTTGGCACACTCCGAGGGGTATATAAATCAGCTCTAACTGGGGAGACCAAGTGACATTTCTTAGGCAGTGCTGAGTTCCTGATGTGACAAGCTACTGCTTACCACTTTCCTGTTTAGCTCCCAGATACATTTTTTTCCCCCACCAAATCTTGGTGCCTTCTGTTTCATACACATAATTCTCCCTTTGAAAAGACTATTTTGAAATGATTAATCACATTTCCACTAATAAACATTCAAGGTTTTCTTTCCATTACAACTGTGCAATTATACTTTGTTGTTGATTCACATACTAACATGTAATATTACTCATCAGCACATACAGGAAGGAAGCAGCATTCTTACCAAAGTAGCTAAACATTCCTCATCCACCATTGCTCAGTGATTCTTGCCTAAATGGTCATCACATCTCCTTAGTGCAGTCACAGTAATAGTTAGCTATGTTGTCCAATTTTTTAAAAAAATATTTTATTTATTCATTTTCAAGCTGAGAGAGAGAGAGAGAGAGAGAGAGAGAGAGAGAGAGAGAGAGAGAGAGAGAGAGAGAAAACCAGGGCCACCGCCTTGTGGTTCTGGCTTATGTGGGTCCTGGGGAATTGAACCCAGGGCCTTAGGCACTGGAGGCAAGTGCCTTAACCGTTGAGCCATCTCTCCAGCCCAATGTTGTCCAATTTTATGCATTTATCATCACCTATCTGTACACTGCAGTAGGCCAATCATCCAGAAAGAGAACACCTCACATCTAGAGGAAGGATGTGATTTCTTTCTTTTTTATCCAAACTTCTAAGAACTCCAAAGACATCATGTGTTTCTCATTCTTCCCAGAAGAGAAAGTGTTGGAAGTCAAACATATTCAAGCTAGAGATGAATTCTTCTTCAGGGTAGTGTTCCTATTGGTGAAAGTATCTCACTTAGGAATCAGTTGAAGGGAGGAAAGACTTTTATGGTTGAAAAGATGCTCCGTTGGGTTTCTGAACAACGTAATCTGAGTTGACCCAAGAGATGATAGGCCAGCATTACTGGCTTGTAAAGTTTGTGAGTCTTATACTGATTCTCATAGAGTTAGAGACATTGAATGGCTGACATACAGAGCTCTATCTCAAGGTTATTAACTTCCACAAAGTGTGGAATGAAAAGAATAACAAGTATGCATTCCTTTTCTTTTACTTTTAGCTCATTCTTAACTGTCCAAATATGTCTCTTTGTACATACTAAAATCTAGTGTGTATTGATTCGCTGACATTTGCTCTGGAGGTCTAGCTTTTGGCATTAGTTTTCACTCAATACCATATTCCTATGAATTTTCATTTTTTAAGATAAGTCATATTTAACTGAATCTGTTGCTGCCCCGTGAAAGCACGCACAAGATAATGTTTTTGTCAAATATATAACCATTGCTGGACTAGGTAAGGGCTGTTGATTAGAATATACTAACAAGTACTACTAATTACAGTGACTACTCTTGAGTTTCTCTCTTAATAAATTTTGTGTATGTAATTTCTATGAAATTACTTGTGATTATTGTTCATTATCATACATACAATACTTATTTATTTTTCTTTTCTAGGTCACCAGTCTCTTCAGAAGATCATGGTAAGGATCTGTCTTATTCATACTAAATTCAGAGTTGACCTTTGGTTCTTTGGTGTTGCTGTCTGAGCAAACGATTATTTAAGAAGTACCTCTAAGACGTTAGCAATATATATTTTTGAGAGGGAAATGTGATACATTTCAAAAAACATGATTGACACTAGCTGAATTTGATATCAGGTATAATTTTCAAGTCTGTCATAACCATTTTGGTTGACAAATAATTGTGAAGATTAGTGTTTTCTGTCTGGTTTTTGTCCCCTCAACAGAAATGTATTGGGACTTTGGGCTAAGCATGTATTTTTCTCTGATCTGATTTTTATCTTTAAAATGGGGAGTTTGTAGGAAATAGCCTAAGTCCCTTTCTGATTTGGACATTGGGGGACCATGTCCCAGCACACCCATTTACAGAAGATTCTAGGTCTGCCCTTAAGCTAAGGAGGAAGTGACAGTTATTCAGCAGTTGAGGTGAATTTCTTTCATTTTAAGAGACAACTGTTTCTCTCAAAGGGCAAAGCAGCTAATTATGTCTCTTCTAACCTTCACTCCTTTATTCAGCCAGTCATTCAAAACTGTTCATTAGCTTCATGCATAACTGTTCATAATGTAATCATATGACTACAACGGGTCATATGGTTATATATCCCAAATATACATGCGGCCTTAGCTTGAGGGCATCTTTGTAACTTTCTTGGACTTTGCAGTGACCTCATCCACCACTGGTACCCGTGTTATCAATGACCTCCCTTTAGTTTACTGTGTGCAGCACTGACTGACACTTTAAGTGTTCCCTTTTCATAGAGGATGAAATCTTTTCAACGGATGGATACTTACAGCTGGCTTTCTAATATGATATTTTCATGGGGACCAATGAGCCCTCATTGATGGAACTTCATCTTCCTTTACTTCTTGATTCATTGGTCTCCCATCTATAATCCATACTCCAGACATGGGATGCTACACCTACCTTCTACACTTTCTAGGTTTCTGTTCTGCTTTCATCCAATCCATTCTCTCTGGCAGGAAACAACTCCTTCCTTTTGCCATGTAGACAGTTTGCTCACTTTTCTTCATCCTCTGTCAGCACTTTCTGATCCGCTTATTGCACCAAATATTATCCTTTATTTCAGGGCTTAACACACCAATTTGATGCTTTCTAGTTGGTTCCTCTGTTAGACAATGGTTTCCAATGAAAAGCAGACATTAAAACTGTACTTATCAAATGACCGAATTAAAGAAATAAAGAGGGAATTTTAGCCAGTCTCTCCTGCTGCTACATCGTGAAAGCTGTCCCAATATTGGAATGAAGTTGCATTATGTTCTATGAAGAATTGTGAAAAAAATATTTTCAGGCCCATTAAGTCAGAATTAGGTAATCAACCACCTAATGGCATGCCATTATTATATGCTATCATGCTGATTGTCGCTGGTATGAATAGGATTCTGATTGCATATTTATGGGTTCTCCAGCTTCCATGTCCAAATGACAAACTAGAAGTATTTGGTTTTTATTTTGAACTAATTTTGCCCTTAATGACCTTTGGTTGCTTTAACCTTCCTATATGTAAGAATGCATCCCATTCACAAATGGGGTGGAAAGCTGGGGAGATTGCTCAGTGAAAGGCACTTGCTTGCATGACCTGATGGCCTGGGTTCAATTCCCTCATGCCCACATAAAGCCAGATGCTCAAAGTGGCTCGTGTTTCAGGAGTTCTTCTGCAGTGACAAGCGGTCCTGACACACCCATAATCTCTTTCTCTCTCCCTCTCTCCTTTCTCTCTCAAATAAATAAATTAAAAACATAAAAAGTGGGTGGAGTTTGCATCACTAATCTCTGTTCCACGCAAATTTCTTAAGGGGTTATATCAGTGAGCACATGCCAGGGTCTGTTAAAAGCTTTGAAAGATGACCAATGACTTCAATGACCTGCTCTTAGAATCAAGAGCAACGCAGAACTGATTATTTTAACATCTGGTATATGTGACTAGTAGAGGGAACATTATCCAAATATGAAAACTATTATATTAATGTGACTCTAAAAATGTATTGCATGTCTATGCATATATGCTGTTTGCTTCTGCAACTTCTAAAATAGTCCCAATGTGCAATGCCAATTTGCCTAGTCATGTTCTAATTCTCATCATCTTCTAGTCCATAATCCTTGGGAAAATATCACGTTTCTTTATTATTGTGATATTTTCTATGTAGCACTCAATATATGTTTCCTGGTGTTTATATACATTTTAGGCGTTTATATTTATTAGGACTCTCATAAAACCTCGTGACTATTTTACCATCAATCTTACATTGCATTTGTACTTCATAATGGCACTATTGTAAGGGAGATGAATAGGATTTTTCAAATTTATTGTAAAAGAATTGAAGCACATTAGCAAATGGATTGTGAAATTATAGCCTAAAACCCTGTGTTTCTTGGTTTTCCATCTTGCTCACCTTTCACCGGTCTCCCTGCTTTCTTCCCTCTGTAATAAATGGCTGCTTTGGCTACGTCTGAAACAATTCATTCTTGTAGAAACGTAACTTTGAAAAGTCCAATAACCCTGACATTTTCCATCCTCCTAAGTGTCCTTCCTTGAGAGCTTGAGTGTACTGATGGTCATCCTTTCTCTCTTGTTCTCCATCTTGTATCCCTATCTATAAAATTAGGCTCCTCCCATCAGCGTTGTGTACCGCATCGCATCCATGGTTGGAATTTCAAACAGAAAATGATCTGCCAAATCACCCTTTGATTTGTTGAGAGCCACATGTAATGATTCTCTGGCAGCCAAGCTATGAGAGAGAGGACACACGGATTTACTGATGCTGTTTGTTCAGCACTGCATATGGACTCTGAAAAGTTCAAACATAAAGTCTGGGCGCGGTGGTACATGCATATAATCCCAGTTCAGGATGCTCAGGTGTGAGGATTTCAGGTTTGGATTTAGTATGAACATGTGAGGGCTGGTGCCAAAAAACAAACACAAAAACACAAACAAAACAGCCAAAAATCCAGGAAAAGTTGAAAAGATGGGGTCACTTTAGAGAAACGGGTCTCTTTCAACATATGAATAAACTAACTTTTCATTGGGAACCTAGTTGTACAGCAGACGGAGGCAGGGTAAGTGTTTCACACATAATCTGGCTCGCGGTGCCCACGTAAAGAATTAGAGACGAGGGCTTATACAGAGCTGGCAAAACCAAGTGCAGACGGCATAGGAATTGGTTTGTTTATATAATCGAGTTTTGGGGCTCCTGAGAATACAAGCTAACACCCACTGAGCGCTTGTGCAGAAACACCGCACTACCAGGCTTCAACCACCTTCTCACATTTCCTTTCAGCCAGCAGGTGACACATCACCACGACTTTAGAGCTGGCGCAAAACATGCTTAAACAGCTTGTTTAAAAATCGCATAGCTAGTAAGCGGTAGAGTTAATTTTCAAGCCCATACTCTCGTTTTTTAAAGACCCATCGTATGGCTAGGAACCCAGGGAAAAGATCAGCAGCGGGCAGGTAAATTGAAGGAATGCTCACAAAAGCAATGTTTCTTCCCCTTAACAAGAGTTTATTTACTGCCCTGTAAGTAATTTCTTTTTAATGACAAAACAAAACAGAACAAAAAATAACAACTTCTCCCTCCTGCTGGCAATGATTTGTCCCTGTAGAAAAAGTGAAATACCAGTGTCACATTTTCTCATAATTAGTTAGCTGAGTGAAACCCAAGCTTCAGGGAAGCCTGCCAGGTTGATTCCCAGGGGCAACATTACGTTTTAATGCTCCGTCTGGAAGTTGGAGTCCCTCTCCTTGTGAGATGATAAGCTTGGCAGTGATTGATGGCCCTGCCCTCTGAGTTTCCCTGCTCTCACTGCCTCACACTTCATCGTTTCATTTGCTCCTGGAGCCACCTCGTGCACCCGGACCCAGGTGGCTTCTGCAACTCTGAGCTCTGCCCTTCTTTCTGTCCGCCTTTTCTGGGCCTCTCACAATGCTGTTCTTGGAGTCACTACCTGGGCAAGCACACTGAAAGAAGGTCATCCTCCAGTAAGTGTCTGTTCATGGAGAAAATCAAAGACATTAACAGACTCTTTTGAAAGGAAGCACTAATAATTTCCTTGATTCCCCTGGAAACATCTGAGCAGCCATGGTCTTTCTCTGTTCTACCTCCTTCCTGGAGAGCCTGGCTCTTATGCTCTGTGAAAGCTTTTCTAGACAAAGGTGGCCCAGCAGGCGCTCTGGAAATAAGGTTGTAACAAACACAGGGCTAAGTGTCAAGTGTCCAAGGGTGAATCCACACGTCAGGGCTGGAGCCAATTGTACTGCATAATAGGTTGTGCAGTTGTACAATAAATCACATTGTGGGGTGACTAGCTATCCTTTAACTCCTTTCTTCATCTTCCTCCCTCTTCTCCTCTTCTCTTCTCTTCCTCTCCTCTCTATCTCTTTCTCTCTCTTATTCTTTCTTGCTTTGAGTGTGTGTGTGTGTGTGTGTGTGTGTGTGTGTGTGTGTGTGTGTGTGTACACATTTGGGATTAGGAATGAATACAGTCTCTTTCACATACTAGTCAAGCAATCAACACTGAGTTATTTTCCCGTACCTCTTTTTACATTTTGTTTTGAGACAGAGTCTCACTAAGTTGCCCAGGAAGTCTTGAATATACAATCCTCCTGCCTCAGCCACCTGAATAGCTGTTATGATAGGATTACCCTCAGGTCTGACCATTTTTCTAATATAAATATAAATGCATGTATTTATATACTAGAATTTATACAATCAATATTTAGGTAATCATATTGCATAATGATTTAAAGGAAACACTGAACCATCTCCTAGATTAAGAAATACAACATTTATGATAACCTAGGAATCTGAGCTGTCTGCATTTCTAATTATGCTATCTTCTTTTTCAGAAACAATAACTGTTTGCCTTCTTTTGATCATGTCCTCATTTATTTTTATTTATATATATGTATATAAACAGGAAAAATATTTAAATATATGTATATCACATGTGAATTTATGTGCCTACACACATGGGTATATAGAGTTTTGCCCATTTTGAGCTTTTGTAAATCAAATCAGGTTGAATACTCTCATGTGATTCATTTCTCTTGTTCAAACTATTTTTGTCATTTATCATTGATGAGTGTCCCATTCACGTCTAATTTTGCATGTGACATAATATTATACTAAATGGATATATAATAATTTATGTACATAACCCATGGATGACCCAGGTTTATACAGACTAGAGTTTTTCCTTTGCAAAATACTATTATAGGCATTGTTTTTCATAAGTCCTCCTGGTGACTTTATGTGAGAATTCTTCTAGGAGTTATCCCTCATGAAGGCTTTGTTAGGTAGTATAGGATTAGGTTTTCTGATGAAAGGACTTATTTTAATGTACATGTCCAACTTTAGTGGATAAGAGCTCCCATCGATCCTTATAGCCAACGGTTGACATTAATGGATGAAAAAACAATTTGCCAGCCTTGTGAGAATGTGAAATATTCAGCGGCATCTCCGCTTTTAATTTTTGTTCAATATTTACACATTCGATGAAGCATCTTTTCAAGTATTTATAGGCCATTTGTGTTTACTTGTCTGTGAGCTGTCCCTTGTGTCTTTTGCCCACTCATTTCTCTCTGGTTTGTCTATTTCTTAATGGTTCCACAAACTTTCTGTATGTGCTCCAGACAGATTTTTTTGGTTTTGGCTATGTATGTTGAAAATTTTCTCCAGCTTGTGGTTTAGTTGCTTTCAAGCTCTTTTAGGTTTCATCTGATGGTCAGATGTTCTTTATTTTAACATAATCAAATTATTGATTTTTTTCTGCAGTATATGCCTCTGGTTTGTTTCAAAGAAGCTTTTTCTATAACACAATCTTAAAAGACACTGCCCTGCTTTTTTCAAGTATTTTAGCTGCCTTCCTTACTTAATCTCTTAGAATTGATTTGTGGTTCAGTGAAAAGTGAAGGTGAAATTTGCTCTTTTATGCACATGAATGTCCATTGTTGTCTATTTCCTTCATTGGGTTGCAAAGCGTCTTCGGCCTTGCCATGTCTAGGTCGTTTCTCTTTTATTGTCCCACATGTCTATTCTTGTACCAATACCACATAGCTTTCATCGTTCTTAACTTTGGGATAAGACTTAATGTCTGATAGAGGACATGCTCTCTGATTTGTTCTTTGGGAGTATTTAGGTTATATTTAGGCTTTTATTTTTCACATAAATTTTCAAATCAGCTTATCAAGTTTTGTGCTAAAACTTTTGTGGACATCGAATGAGTTTGTAAATCAGTGTGAATATAACTGATACTTTATGATAATGAGTCATTCCTTCCTGACTGTATCTCTTTATGTTTCATTGCCTTATTTAAATTGCTGTTTAATATTTTATATAATTTTCTTCATGAATAGTTTTATTATCTTCTCTTCATTATATTCCTAGTTACTTAATGTGATTAGTGACATTTAATTTGTTGTGTTTTTTAAATTATAATTTCCTAGTGTTGTTGATGGAATATTGCAATGGACTTTTACAAAGCTTGTTTCTCTATCAAGATTCCTATTAACCTTTAAATTCATGAATCTTATTTGAAGGGTCTTTGTAGTAAGAGAATTCATGTAGGAAATACCACAAATACTGAGAATTTTATTTCATTCTTTCCAATCATTATGTTTTATGTACACTTTCTGGTCCTTTCTGCACTGGCTAAACCCTTCCGAGCAATACTGAAGAGAAGTAAGTATAGTCAGCACACTGACCAATCCCAAAATGCATGCATGCTGTGCACAGGTCACCAGGTTGGACTTGGAGCTTTGCTGCTAGTAGTTGTAGCTGTTTATGTATGTTACTTTTATGGGCCTTTCCTTTCTTTCAAGCTTTTTATATTACATTTTACTTCCGCTTTTGAGATGATAGCATTTTTTCACCGGTTAATATGCTGTATGTTATGAATTGTGTTTCAAATGAAAACCATTTTCATAATCTCGAGATGAACTTGAAATGCTTATTATAGTTTACTCTTTACATGGTGCAAGACTTGATAGGCTAATGCTTTGCTTACACATAGATATCCATGTTCATCAGTGTGACTGACCTTCAATTTTCCATTTTATAGTGTGTGTATGGTATTTCCAGATTCATAAAATGAACTGGGGAATGTTCCCTCTTTTTCTAATATCTGAAAGACTTTGCAGAACACTTGAGCTATTGACTTTCTGGGGTAGCTTATATGAACTACTTTTGTTCATATTCTACAGATGAGGGAACTAATACAGTCTTTTGTAGGGGCTTGTCCAAAGCCATGTGCATATAGTTAATGAGGTTTAGAACAAGGATGTGAACTCTGGTAATTGGATCTAAGCCCTGTTCCAAATCAGTTCTTCATACTGCCTCTATGTAAAATTATTTCAGACTTAAGCTCAAGTTACCATGATGGAGACCTCATCATGTGGATTGGATATCTTCTTTAAAAATGAGATTTTCATAGTGCTGAAAAGAAATGACAATGGAGTGTTCAGCCCTGGGACATCTCTATCACACTTCCCAAGGCTTAGGGTCTATTGCCGAATAGGTGACAGAAAAACTGTAAGAGCCAAAGGAAGGGTAGGACTGTTTACAATGCAAGCTTCCTGACACAAAAAGGCCTTGATGTTCATGACTTCATAGTGCCTGATAATACCTGTACATAATGGGAGGAAGAGATGATGACACCGAAACAGATCAGAGACTAATTTAGGGTGGGAAGAGATATGGGGGATGGTGGGGAGAGAATCATAATGGCTTATGATCCATGATTATGGAGGCTATCGATAATATTTCATATTAGGGTATTGTAGTCTTTTCACTGGAGCAAAACCCAAAGATATTCCTATTCCATGTTTTCACCCCTTATACTTCACAGTTAAGGAAACATGAATCCTATTTCATGAAAATTACTCTAAAGTGATTGAAAGGTAGTTATTTTCTTCAGGAAATGGCTTAATCATTAAGACCACTTTTATGACCAGAAAAGTATAAGAAACTGAAAAATTAGATTCTTTTCTCTTTTCTATAAGCTATTAGTAAAATGTGATGAGCAAACTGATTATGCAGATGAAAACATCTGCAGACCTTTAAGTGCCTGGCTAGGAAGAGCTTGCACTGTTGGTCAGCCTCACTTTGCAATGACTTTGGGCTATTTAATATAAAGTTGTGAGACTCTCACTTCTTGCCCTTCTCTAGCATCTTACAATTTAATCCCCTGTTGGCATTCTAATTGGATTCAATTTCTAGTGCTCCCTCCCTTCTAAGGCCCATGCCCATGCTCATTTAGCTCATGGTCTACCTCCGCTTCCAGGCTGCTTCCTGGACCACAGCTCCCTTGCAGTCATTCAGCCATGGAGTTTCTATCACCTCTTTGCAGTCCATCTTCATTGTCTTTCATTCAAGTGCCCCTTCAATGCTCATTAATTCCTGTGTCTTAGAATCACGTCCAAGAGCTCAAGGACATACAATGATGAATTTTCCTGACAACTTAAATGCCTGCGGTTTCTCCTTCCTTATTCACTTACTTTTTTTTTCCATTTTGCATTACTTTTTATTTTCTCTTGAGTGGTGTCTCTCTTATTTGACTACAAGCCCAGTGAATAGAGACATTTCACTATTCTATGCGATGTCCTGGCAGAGAATATATTTCCTCTATTCAAGTCTTACTGTTAAATGTGTGCACGATGTGGTGTTGGCAAACAGAAGCTTCCAGTACACATCTTGAATCCCATTTCAGCCTCATTAATACTGTTCCCTGTGGTAGAAGATAGGTCAGTCCTGGTTCTTTTCCAAAGAGGCTCAGTTACTAACCTGCCAAAAAGATGGCTTTTTACAGTGGCTTCAATAGGTTCTCCCCAAAGACTGTGAAAGAAAAGCAATGAAAATGACAGCATATTCACCCGTGGGTAGTTTTCTTTCATAAATCCCTGGAAAATAGATTATCCACTGCTGGTTAAAAATAAAACAAGGGAACAAAACAAAACACTCTTCGGCTTTCCAAAAGCTGGTAAGATTTTTTTTATACATGTCCTGACCCTACTACTGCCTCTCTTTCCCCTTCACTGAATCTCATTATTGATGTTAATCATACCATCCTTCTGACCCTTTGGTTTCTATGGAATACTTTTATTTGGTGATGAATAACTATCTGTGAAGGTTGTTAAGTGTGTTTGTGTGTGTGTGGGGGGGGAAGGGGTTCTCTTTAGTAAGACTTACTTGCAGCATTGCTTTACATTGCCTTTGAGCTCAGAGAATAATAAAGAGAAAGTAATTGAAAACATTAAAAAATATGAAAGTAACAAGCAAAAAGGAGAGTTTTGAAAGACAAAGCTAACTGACCTCTTAAAGTGGAAGGAGGAAAGGCCCTTGAGCAATGTGATCTGCCCAACAACAAACAAGGCCATAGTTTATGTGTCCACAGAAGAGCCAGTAATATTATTTAAAAAGGAAGTGGAGAGTTCCTGCCCTTGACTTTATGTTCTCACTCCTGAGAGCAGAAATGAAGAATTGAGTGTGGTTACTTACAAAAGTCTGCTGCATTTGTTTAAGACCTCTACTGTTGGAAAGGATGAGATCTGGAATGTGTTTCAAGTGGGTAGAGGGACACAATGACAGTTACTATCAGATCCTTCTCACAGGAGAATAATTATGACTCCATGTCTCAGTGTTTCACTTGAAGAGAAATTCATCAAAATCCCAGTATGTTTGATCTGAAGCTTTCTTTCTTTCTTTTCTTTCCTTCTTTTCTTTTCTTTTCTTTTCTTTTCTTTTCTTTTCTTTTCTTTTCTTTTCTTTTCTTTTCTTTTCTTTTCTTTTCTTTTCTTTTCTTTTCTTTTCTTTTCTTTTCTTTTCTTTTCTTTTCTTTTCTTTTCTGCTGTGTTTCTTTTGCAGAAAGCTGCTGGTGGATGGGTTTTCCTGAACCATGGGCTGTGATAAGTTACAGGGTATTGGAATGCATTATACTTTTTAAAAATTAAGTAGAAACTCTGTATGTATGAGTCTTGTGATGGTACCCCAGTTCCCTCCTCCCTACCATTACTCCACTGCTTTATCATCATGGGCCAGTTGCTCCTGGCAGCTCACGTCATGCATACTTCAGTGAGAATACTGAAATGGTCTTAAGTATGGAAGACTATGAGATGTGCAAGCAGCAGAGAGTTTCCCCCCCTTGCGGGGGAATGTCTCTGGATTTCCCCCCACTGTGGCTCTTACATTCATTTTGCCCCCTCTTCTGTGAGGTTCCCTGAGCCATGGTGGGTGAGTTTTAAGGATGCTTTAGTGTTGAGCTCTTAAGAGTCTCTGGGTTTCTACTTTGGACTCTTGTGTATCCTTGGAGTCAGTCACCATTACCCTTGCATAGTTGCTTGCCTCACCACTTCTTCTGTGAATTTACTGGTTCCTACATAATGTAGTAGTGGTGGTTCATTTCCTGCCTGGGAGTCAGCTATCATTTCAGGTCTTGTTGGTAGAATTGGGATGCCATGGTTCTCACTGCCTTCTGATAAATACAAACAGAATCTCCAATGGAGAATGAGATCAGTATAGGTTAAATGGTACAAGCATTATTAATTTGGCAAGATTATACTGGGTTTAGCCTCTCGTTAGGCTCATGGTTACTGGGCACTTCTCTTTCGAGTCAGGATTCTTGGTTTCCATAGGAATTTGTGTTGATTCCCAGGTCCAGCTATGGGTTCCTTGCCACTGAACGGATCTCTTAATCAATCAGATAGCTGTTAATTACCTGTCTAGTTTCAGTGCCACTATTTCACAGGTGAGTAATTCTTGCCATACTGGATTCTGTCATATAGCAGTGTCCCCTGCTTTCTCCCAATATCATGGGCCAATTTCCTCTGGCAGCTAATGTAGTGCATTCCAGCACTATATGGGCTAACCATCTGGGAACTGGCTTTTTTTCCCCCAGGTTCCTGTGGGATCTCTAGGTATTCTATGACAGTAGCCTGTGGTTTCTTCAGCAATAGGGTCTTATCTTTTGCCTGGGGTGGGTAATCAAGTGCTTTGACAGAAGCCTGTCTTGTTTTGGGGACATTGTAGGTCTATGGGATCAGTAGCTCAATGTGGGAAGTAACCAATTTCTGACACAGGGAATTGCAAGCCAGAGCCAATTGTATTGGAACGAGGCTTCATCCCACCTACTTCAGAGCCCTTCTTACCAGACAATACCCCTTATTCCTATAGAGGGTTACATCCTTTAGCCTACTGTCCAAGAGTAAGCATCCTATGGTTTCAATTCATTTTGGATTTAGTTTGGTGTATATGTCCCTTGCTCTCCCATTCCCTCTGTCCAGACCCTTCCAACCTTATTATCTTTCTCTTGATTTGAATGTCAGATTTTCTTACTATTCAAGCTTAACCTTATTAGGAACTGTAGATGAGGGGAATATGTGGCATTTGTCTCTGATCTTGTGTGAGTTCAGTATGATCTGCTCCAATCAAGTCCCTCCACTTTCCTGCAGATTTCATTATGCCATTTTTCCTTACTGCTGAGTAGAGTTCCATGGTGCATATGGGCAATATACTTTTTCTATTAGTCCCTAAATTGTCACTCACAGAAGTGCTCATTTAACCTGTATGCTTCAGTTCTCTGGAAGCAATCTTGTTTTGTTTTGTGTCTTGAGGTAGGGTCTCATGTATGCTATCTAGGGCTGGCCTCTAACTTGCTATGTAGCCAACTTGCTACATATGATCTTGAACTCCTGATCCTCCTGCCTCTGCTTCCAAAGTGCTAGGATTACAGGCTTACACATCACAGCCAGCCTTAGAAGCTTTTTTTTCCTGCTCCTGTTTTTGCTTGCCTACCATGTTATAGCTGTGTAAGCTTCAACTATATTGAACAGCATTGAGAAAACATTCATTTGTTATAAAATCATAATGTTGCTAAATGTGCCTTTATTTTTTTACAATTTTCATGTCATTCCTCATTTTTCGGATACATGTCAGTACTGTTCTGTTTAGGATGTCACTTCCTCAGCCTGGGCCAGCCAGCCCCACTGCATTTAAAACTTACAAGCAGTTAGTTTATTGTTGTAATCTTTCTTCACCTCTGAATGACAGTTTGATTGCCTGGCCCTTCTCTTATCAAGGCCTAAAGACTGTATACTCAATTACCAGTAAAACTACACATCTCTGGGCCAACCATGGCAATGTTACATTAGGTGGACCTAGTGTCACCACCTAATGACACTGTGTTCCTGTGTGACAATTTCCATAAGAGAAACAGCATAATGTCTCTGCTAGAGAGACAGGCTGCCTGGCTCTCCATGCTCATGGTATTCCAAGTTAGCTGTGTGGTTTTGAACACATGGCTTAATATCATGATGCCTCAGTTTCTCTAGCCTGAAACTTGGGGTGGCAATAATCACATATGCGGGAGGATTTGTTAGACTAAGTTAGGTTATATAAGTCAAGCATCTAAATCTATGCCTAACACGCAGCGTGTTTCAGGTATCAGCAGAGGGAGAGAAAAATGCAAGAGAGATCCAGAGAAACCATTGGTGCCAAACAGGCCTGATGGGAATGCATGTTTCTCCAAGTTGAACTTTGTGTCCTGTTTGATTGGGCTTTTGAGATTAGTAGAGCCTGTTATTTTCTGTGTCCTGGGACTAGACATTTCATTCAGGTGACAGCCCAATGGGCAGAGGATAACTTCTGTCATTGTGAGCAATGGCTAGTCACTCGTGCTTTGATGACAGGACTGGACAAGGCATGTGTTGTGGCAGCAGTGAGATGGAAGAACCCTCCACATGCTGAGTAACTCAGCAAAACAGTTGTCCCCATTTATTTCTTCTTTAATTGGGAACTGACACAAATGGATTGCTGTACCTTGATCATGCTCCTGTCCCGTTTTCCTCATGTGCTCACTTTGCTTTTGTCTCTGGTTACTCTACGGAGCAGGCTGGTGGCCTGACCTTGAAGGCCTCTTTGGTTCAGTTAGACTTTTTTTTTTCTTGAACATGCATGTGTATATGTATGTATATATGCTTTGGAATGTGCGTGCGTGTGTGTGTGTGTGTGTGTGTGTGTGTGTGTGTATAGATAGGTAGGTACATGTGTGGTGTGCTGTATGTGATGTGATGGGTGGGCCCTGTTCAAATGTGTGAGGAGGCCAGAGGACATTGTTGGATGGCCTCTTCTTTGTCTTCAGGTACAGGAATTTTTGCCATTGGTTTTTGGTCTGTCAGCAAGCCCCAGCAATATCTCTGCATGTTTTGAGGACCGTGGTTTTAGGTTTTAGGTGCACGTGGCCATGCCCATCTGTTTACATGGGTGCTAGGGAGCCAAACTTGGGTGATGAGGTCAGGCCCTCACTGTTGCTCAGCAAGCACTCTTAACTTCTTAGCATCTTCTAGCTCCTCTTAGACAAGCCTCTGAGTTTAAGAATGCCGAGCAAGGAAACACTTTACGTGAAATAGAAAAGGTTACCTATAATTTTTGGAAGTATTTTGCATACTTAAATGCACACTGGTATGAATTTCTGCATATGATTGTCCCCTGCTGCTTCTGCCTGTGATGACAAAATGCCACTGTTGTCACACCTCCCCATGGACCTTCTTTCTGACAAGAGAGAAAAATCATCATTGTCAGTATATAAGTGCTAGATAGCCACTGGTAGCTTTCTTAAAAACTAACAAAATCCATTCCTATTTCATGATGTGGCTTTCAGATTTTCTCAGAACCCATTACTTTTAAAAAGAGAGTTTGCAATCCAGTAGAATCCATATTTCTATTACCTTTATCACCCTAGCCAGGAAAGTGATTGTTTTCCTCATTAAGGGAAAGACTTAGAGGGTTGTACAAAGTACACCAAAAGTCCTTTAAATTCTCACTATCCCTGCTAACTGCTGGTTTTCCTGACTTCCTGCCACTCTCATCATCTTACCTTTACTTCACACCACCGATTTCTTAGCCCCAGGAAGCATTTGCCCTCTCTAAGTGCAGTTCTTCTCCAGATATCTGACTTGCTGGTAATGTGTCTACTTTCTACTTAAATTTCTCTTTGTCTTTGAGGAAGAGAATGGTAATCTTGGCCAAGGCTATGTTCTGAAAATGAAGTCTTTGGGAACTTTAGATTACCATCATGGAATGGAACAAGAGTCTCTGGTTAATAGATCTTAGAAGATGGTCCTCTTGCCTCCCTTGGACACTTTATTCTTCTCCTCATTTTTTTTAATTCTCTTCATCTTGTGGTTCAGGGTTGCCCATGATTTCTTCCCCCGAGCTTCCATACTAGCTTCTTTTCACAGAAAACTCTTCTCTTGTCTTTTCTGCAAATATTTCCTTTCTGGATAAGTTCTTACAACTTCTGCAAGAAGGCATTGTTTCTGTGGTAGACAGGACTAAAGTTGGCTGTGCAAGTTTGCAGGGGTTAGCATTTTAGCTACTCTTTTCTTTCTGAGAAGGGATTGAATTACTGTGAAGAGTTTATCTCACTTTACAACAACTGGACAATAAAATCCTATCCTTCATAACAGTCATTGACCACTTCCGGTGCACTGAAGCCTAGCAAGTGTTTAACTTTTGAGCATGCTCAGCACTCACCATTTGCACAATCCTTATTAGTGTTCTTGGCATGATGTCATGAGTTAGACTTATTTTTATTTCTGTCCAAATAGTCTTCTTCTTCCAAGGAATGTCTGTTACTTATTGGAGCGGTTCAAAATTAGCTTTATTATAATTTAGTTGAAAACACAAATTACCTTGTTTGTCTTTACAGCAACACATGAGGGAATATTCAAGAAGTTGTATGTGTTTTAAAATTGCATGTTTTGCTATGCATGTTTTGCTGCCACATTTCCCTTAAAGTGACCTGTTCTGCATGACTTCTTTGGTTTTACTTTGGTTTCAGTGAGGAATGTTTTAGCTACCTCTATTTTTATTGATTAACATCCTTTACTTTACAGCGTACTTACTGTGGTTCCTAATGGTCAGATGACCCATAAACCTATGATCTAGTGGAGTTCTAGAACACAGTCTTCTTACTCAGATCCTACTTTTGAACCTTGTTTCCCATTCAGTCTTGACGGTTGGTCAAAGCCAATAACCATCCATCTCTCTCAGGCCCCATCAGTCTGCTGGCAGCTCACTCTGAATGAAATATGAACACACTTTTCCAACCCGAGTTCTTTTCAGTGTCCTGAAGGACACTGCTAAAATACATCAAATGGACTCAAGGACACCTATCACAGGAGGAACGCCAGCCTGACGCTGAGTGAAAGGATAAGGCTGAAACCACGGTTCTGCCAGCACATCCTTCTTGCTGTGTGGTCTTTCCTTCACCTGGGAGGCTGAACAGGGCTTATTTACCAGCATCCTCATTCTTTCAAGATTTTCCTTTTCTCATCCAAATACAAAAATAAACAAACTAAGTCCATCTAAATTAAACGCTGTCAACATTTTGGGGATGAAGGACCTTCTGAGAATACCAGAATTACCTTTTAATCTCTTACATTGCTAAGTCGGTTTGCAGTGTGTAAAGCATCTTAATATGTATTACTTCGTTCAAATGTTAAGAAGGGGAAGGAGTGCTATTGTGTACTGTAATTACTTTGGCTCACAAATTTAGTAAGGTATAATCAGATTAAATCCTTTACAAATATGAAAAATCGTCCCTGTTTGTGCACACTTATTATTTTACTGAGTAGAATAGTTAATGGGATTTTATAATACTGATGACAGAAATTAATGTTCTTTTCTGCTTTTAAAGGAATAGTTGGATATCACTTCAGATGGTGGAACCATAGGAAATAAAAAAAGAGTCTTGACTTCCTAACTTGAAATCTGCTAAATTGTCACCAGAGAAGACATTAATATAAAATATAGAGTTGTAGAGGTTAGTCAAATGATATCTTTCAAGGTCTTTGCTGGCCTCTGTTGTCATGATTGCAACATATTTTGCACAGCTTGTTGAAAGTCACACACTGGTAGATGTGGAAGAGTGTGCACTCCCTTGGCCCTTTAACTTATGAACTTGTTATGCGAATCACATACTTGCAGAAATACCCATCGGTTGTGCTTTAATACTTATCCAAGGCTTGCTACCAGTGTTATAAGTATGTCATGTGCATAATTACTTAATATGAGACTCTGATTTGACTCATAATATAGACACTTCTGATCTTATAATGGACCTAATAATTACCATTAGATTCTCAAAGAAATTTGAAAATTTCTGGAACTTTAAAATTGATTTCCAAGTTGTTGTGGTCAACTTTCTAGTTGCTGCGCAGAAAGAACCCAAGCAAAAGCGGCTTGTGGAGGAATGGGTTTATTTGGCTTATGGACTCGAGGGGAGACTCCATTCTGGCAGGGAAAATGATGGCATGAGCAGAGGGCTGGACATCACCTCTGCCACAGCACTGCAAACAGCGGCAGGAAGGTGTGCCAAACACTGGCAAGGGGAAGCTGGCTTATAACCCCATAAGCCCTCCCCCAACAACACAGCTCCATCGAGGTTGTAATTCCCTAACTGCCATCAGCTGAGGATCGATCTATCAGAACACATTCATTTGTTTGTGGGGGACACCTGGATCAAACCATGACACAAGTATAATCGAGCCAGTACAGAGAGCCCTACCTTCATTCCCTTCTTTTCTGCCACTGGGGCTCAAATCCACGCCTTTGAACATGCTGAACACACACTGTCACACTAAATTACATTCCCAGCCAAGGTGGGATTTCTCCTACTCCCAACCATGTCTTCCACAATTTCAAATACAAAGTCCAACGAAACAATAACCAACTGAACCATCAGGTCATAAGTGTCAACCAAATACTTACTCAGCACTTTATTAATTTTCATCTCATGGACTTTTCAGAGATAGAGAGAAACCAAAACATAGTTCTCATGTTGGTGGCTTAATTGCAGAGTTAAGACTTAAGGATATGAAACAACAAAAATACCACAGAAACACATAAATAAATTAACAGGATGCGTCTGAGCCACATCTGGCCACTGCACTGTTTATAGCTAATTCCAGTGGTGAATAAAAGAAGTCGAATTAACTGCTTTTGAAGGGAGGGGGCACATCCGAGTTCCTGAGCAGTAAGGTAGATACTTTGTGCCAGAAGGGAAAACGACATGGGTGCTGCTTATATTTTTCTCCAAACTGCAAACTACTTCCAGGCTAATAGGAACTTCAAAAGGATTACTACAACAGATGGAAAGAACCCATATATGTTCTTGAAACCAATTATGAGGAACTAATTGAATTTGAGGATTAACTCAGTCACTAGAGGAAACAAAAGCTATCTAAGTCTTTGTAGATGGTTATAGGCTCTACAGTGCCTCTGGCATGGGGTCTTGTTTGAATGTAAGACCACTGTACTATTTGATGGCTCATCTGTGATGAGGAGACGATAAGAGATATGTGATGTGTGCTCTGCACCCCCCACCCCTCCAGATTTCCTTGGGGAAGAGCAAGAATCTTCATTCGTGGGTGAAGGACATAGACCTAGTGTACAGTGAGTGGAAGTTTGTGGAAAGAGGAAAACTGAGAGAATATCAGATACCTTCCCACATCTCATTATTCAAGAAACAGTAGGTCCAGAACATATCTTAGATGGAATTTTTAATTGAGCCACTAGGTAAGCAAATAACCTCTCGAGTTTTATGATTGTAAAACATACAAAATAAACTCAAGTTGGTTCATGCTTTTAAGGCCTCTTATGCCAGTGGAAACTTGGTTTAATGAGAAAATGCAAAACATTTGATTGCTCTGACCACATGCACAGTCTTCAGACATTTCCTTTATTCAGCCAGTGTGACTTCCTTGTTGTCCACTGCACAGTCTGGACCATTAGCTGCCCAAGAGCTCACCTCTCTAAGAGACTGTTCTCCACACAGCTCTTCTTCTATTTACTTTATCTGAAAATTCTGTCCAATTTCTCTGTTTGTGAGCGGCCATCCATAGCACATAAGCAACGCACTGTGAAAGCTTAGCTTGCAAAAAACAGATCTTAGTATAAACATAGTCAAGGTAATCTACGCTCACTTAAAGGTAGGGACAGCCACTGTGAATTATGCTAATTAGGCATAAATGGAAAGGCTCAGGAAAAGTGATTATAATTAATATTACTTTACATAGACTGAACAAGCCCAAGAAGAGATGAGAAAAAGGGAGAAATTCGCTATTTCTAAAGCTCTCAGCATTTTAATCTAGGCCTAGGGGAATTTTTAACAATCAGGAACAAGCTATGTGACAAGTTTCTTACAGTGAAAGCTAAAATGGTGAAGACTTATAAAAAACTAATCCATGAGAAGATTTACAATTGTTCGTATAATATGTATATCTGTACCAACTATGATTGTAAGACAGTAACCTTAAAACATTGTGGGCTTAAGACACAACAATGATTAGTTTACAAATAAGGCACTTTGTTTAGGGATATGTGTGTGTGTGTGTGTGTGTGTGTGTGTGTGTGTGTGTGTGTGTGTAGTACATGTAGTATCGGTATATGTGTGTTGTGTATGCAGATGTGTGTGCAGGTGTGTGGGCTTTGTGTGCCTGCATGTGGACCCCAGAGGAGATGTTCTCTGTCACTTTTCTGCTTTGCTTCCTTGAGACAAAGACTGTTGCTGAACCTGCAAATTCTGTGTTGGTCACACTGGCTGACCAGCCAGCCTCAGCAATAGTCTGTTCTCTGCTCCTTATAGGCTGAGGTCACAGGGACCTTGTGGCCACGTTCAACATTATTTTACGAGGTGCTGGGCAATCAAACTCAAGGTCAGTCAGGCCCTCTTGCTTGTGCAGCAAGTACTTTTACCCTCCCCAGAACTCTGATTTTTTTTTAAATGTAGGTTATGAAAGAATTATTTCAAAAGAGTTGAGTGGAAGGTAGAGATTCTGACAAGTAGAGAGGAGTGCTAAGCAGCGAGCCCCCAGCCTTGAGTTTTGAAGAGCAAGTTTTCCTTTGCTGCATTGGAAGCTGAGATGTCTGCCTGCAGGTGACTGCACACGTGGCTTTAGTGTGTGTGTGTGGGGGGGGTAGGGACTAGGGACTTTATCTGGAAGTCCCGGTTCCTCTCCCAGGGCTTCCCATGGCAACTTTGGGAAATGGTGGCTGAATTCCAAAAGCCTAGGCAACAAGTCCCATCTTTTCATGGAAATAACAAAGTGTCATCTCTACTCAAGTCTCCTGTTTGTCCATCCTAAGGGAGAGGGGAGAATACACTCTCCACATCTAACTTGGAAGAGTGTCAAAGTCACCTTGCAAGATGAGTGTGTAGGAATGAGAGTGAGAATGCATGACTGGAGAAGTAGAAATAGTTACTTCTTGCATTTTTCTTCTTCCTGCTCCAAAAAAAAGCATTCTTCCAGAAAAGCAGTTCTCGGCCTCTAAAACATGCTTTCTGCTGGGACAGATATTGACACAGAGGGCAAAAACTATTGGTCAAAACCATTTCCCAACATGAGTTAAACGTCATCCCAGAACTTTGACTGAAGCACATCACCCTGCCAGTAGGATATGCCACTTTTGACATTCCAAATGCTGTCACAGCATCATGTCCTTTCCTATACTACCTTATCTTGCACTGTGACTTTATCCAGTGAGTGTGAGTTCTCCCTTCGTGAATACAAACTGACCTTGGTCCTTGATGAGAAGGGTGGTTTGGGATTTCCTGGTCAAGCTGAGCCACCTTCCCTGGCTCCCCTGAGATGGTGGCATTTAGGATTCCAATATTTTCAGAGGAAGCCAGAATAGCCCATGAAAAGCCATGTGAGAAGAACCAGCTAAAGCCAGTCCCCAGTTACAGCCATGTGGGAGGTCACACTGAAGTCAAGATCTGAGCTTTCATTAGAGCAGAGACAAGGTTGCTCTTTAAAACTGCCCAAAATGCATGTATTTTCATATTTGTCTGTATATGGTATGTGTGCTCATATGGATGTGGATACCTGTGTACAGACATGTGTATACAGATACAGGCCAGAGGAGAAAATGTCAGGTGTCATTCTCAGGGATGCGGTCCATCTTTTTTTTTAAGGTGGTCTCTCTCATTGGCTTAGACCTCACCAACTAGATTAGACTGGCTGGTCTGCAAGCCCCTAATCCACCTCCCTAGCACTGGAATTACAGGTACCACACCAGGCTTTTTTATGTGGGTCCTCATGTTTGCAAGGCAAGCACTTCACTCAGTGAACTATCTCCCGAACCCCACAAGCTGCCTGTTTTTGAGAAAGATAAATAATTATTTCATAAACCATGATAGTTTGAGGTTGCTTACCATACAATTAATAGAAAATTAACATACATTTGCATGTCATAATAAGAATATTTGTGAGTCTGTTTTAAGAGATTCTCTTCAAAAGTACTTCATCATTTTAGTTTTTATTTTAAGAAATAACTTGTCACATAGCTTGTTCTTGATTGTCAATAATTCCCCTCGGCCTAGATTAAAATGCAGAGGTCTTTAGAAACAGCTAATTTCTCCATTTTCTCACCTCGTCTTGGGCTTGTTCAGTCTGTCTATGTAAAATAATATTAATTACCATCATTTCAGAGCCTTTTTCCATTTATGCATAATTAGCATACTTCACAGTGGCTGTCCCTACCTTTAAGTGAGCATAGATTACCTTGGCTATGTTTAATGATCATCTAAATTCCATTTTTGCAAGCTAAGCTTTCACAGTGTGTTGCTTATGGACTATGGCTGGCCGCTCACAAACAGAAAGATTGGACAGAATGTTTCTGATAAAGTAAATAGAGGAGAAGCTGTGTTGAGAACAATCTCTTGGGGAGGTGGACTCTTGGGAAGCTGATGGTCCAGGCTGTACAGTGACCCAGCAGAAGGTCACATTGACTGAATAAAGGAACTGTCTGAAGACTGTGCACATGGTCAGAGCAAGCAAATGGAGCACAACATTTGCTTTAGAATTGTTCAATATTCAGAATTTCCAAGAACACAAAAAGAGTTTGAGCTTTAAACCACATGTTTGGTCATTTTGAAACTTTGTTTATTTATTAAGAGTTTTTATTGCCAACCATCATAAATGGAAACAATATACCATGATCATAATCCCCTCCCACAACCTACCATTTTCCTCCTCTGAAATCCCCTCCATTGAATTCCTTCTTCTTTTTAACTAGTCTCTCTTCTTTCCGATGTCATCATTTTCCCTCCTATTCTGCATGTCTCGTGTAGATAGCATCTTTTGACAGGATATTTGTTTGAATTTTTGAACCAACACATTGTTGTGAAAGAAAACTGAGCTTAAGAGAGAGAAAGGCAGAAAATCAGTGAAACAGAAGTCCTCAGCATCTTCAATCCTTTGCTGAGAATCTGTGGACCCCTAGGAATGTGGGTTCATTGCCATGCCCTCTCTTCACATCTAAGACATGAGAGCCAAGAACATTACTACTAAGTAGGTAGATTACCATTTAAGACTCATCTTAAGACACATTAAATTCATCGTTGTAGATACAAAGTCGACAAATTGAAGTTGGGATTCTCAACATGAAAATGTTAATTCAAGGTGTAAAACTTTCCAAATCAGATATGTTCATGATTCTCATTGGATCAATTAATGTCTTTGTTAACAATTTGTCATTCTTTATCAGCTAGCTTTTGGTTTTCCTTTTGATTTTTCTCTACAATATTTAAAATATATTTTAGTGGTTGCTACCCCGGGCAGGGATAGTCCATTAAGTAATACATTACTTTAAAAACTGAACAATAATTGTGCCTCACAGATTAATCTTTTGAAAAGAGACATGATTTCATAGATGTTTGCTTTTATTTCGATTATATAACATATAGTCATTTCATTTGATTAAGGATTATAAACATATGTTATATGTAACTTTGCTAAGTTTGTCATACCTTTTATTCCTAGTTTTTTTTTTTTTTCTGTTTTTCGAGGTAGGGTCTCACTGTAGCTCAGGCTGACCTGGTATTCACTGTGTAGTCTCAGGCTGGCCTCCAACTCACAGCGATCCTCCTACCTCTGCCTCCCAAGTGCTGGGATTAAAGGCATGATTCACCATGCTCTATTTCTAGAAATTTTTATTGATTAATAAAAATTACAACTTTAAACTACACCTTCACAAGTAGTCTGATGTCAAACTATGGCTATGGCTCTTAGTCTTAAATGTTTATTTTCCTGTGTGGCTAAGTTAAAAACATCAGTACTCCATTGTATTCTATAAGGTCAGGTTCTTTGATCTTGAGTTGATTTACAAAACAGAGCCTCAATAAAACTGTTCTTGTGGGCAGGAAAGATGGCTAAGTTGGTAAAGTGTTTACTATACAAGCATAAGAACCCAAGTTTGAATCTCCAACACCCACATAAAAGCTAGGTACTGAGTGTACGCCTATAACCCCAGAGCTGGGGAGGCAGAGACAGGAGTATTTTTTTTTCTGGAGCTTATAATTTTCTTTCTTTCTTTATTTTTATTGTCCATAATGAGCTACATTGTTTAGTGGGCCAACAATGAGTTGTTATCCCCTAATAGACAGGAGTATTCTTGGGTCTCAGTGGCTCAGAGTTTAGTGCAAGTCCCTGTCTCAAAACATAAGGTAGAGAGCAATTGAGGAAGATACCAGACATCAGTCTCTGGCCTCCACCTGCCCTCCCACTCTCCCACATACTCCCCCTGACACAACATGCACGTATATTATAGATTTATCTTTTGAACTTTAAAAACTTTATTTATTGGCAAGGAGAGAGAGATAGACAGACAGACAGACAGACAGAGACAGAGGGACAGAGAGACTGCAGAAAACCAACTCCAGATGACTGTGCCACTCTGTGCATCTGGCTTTACATGGGTGCTGAGGAAATGAACCTTGGGCTGACAGGCTTTACAAGCAAGCACTTTTGACTGCTGAACCATCTCCCTAGCTCCTTTGATGAGTTTTGAGTCTTCATAGCAAATTATAGCTTTTGTTTACTGCCTCATGTATCCAGGCTGGCCTTAAACTCACTAAGTAGCTGAGGATGACCTTGAACTTCCAATCCTCCTGCCTCTTCCACCTGATTACTGGGATTACAGTATATGACACCATACCTAGTTTATGTGGTGCTGGGGATATAGATATTTTTTTATTGTCCGTAATGAGTTACATTATTTAGTGGGCAAACAATGAGTTGTTATCCCCAATTCCCCTGATGCTCCCCCTTCCCTATCCCCAACCAGCTGGATATCCTCCTCCGTGGGTCGTCTGGATCAGTCCTTGTGACAGGGGACCATGGATAGCCTAGTATTCAGCCAGGTTCTCCTGGCCCTAGTATGTTGTTACTGAGGGGTGCCATGCCTCTGGATCATCTCCCCCACCACGGCTCTCACAATCTTTCCACCCCTCTTCCGCACAGTTCCCTGAGTCGTGGTGGATGAGTATTAAGGCTGCTTTATTGTTGTGAGCTTAGGGGTTTTTGTGTCAAAAATCATTGGTTTCTGTCTCACTGGCTTATCCTGTGTTGATTGAATGGCTGTGGCTGTCGGTCCCTTGTTCATCCCATCATTCTCTGTGGGGTTCCATAAGAATCCTCCACGATATGACTGTAGTGGCTTATAGATATATTTTGAATCATCAGTTTTCTGAGAGAATTGAAGCTTGGTAAATTCATTTGCCCTGGGTCATAATTAGGTAAAGGTTCTCTCTGAACTTAAACCCTTCCTAATTATAAAGGCTGATCTTATCTGTACTTTTTGCCAAAAGCTCCCTGCTGCTTTATCCCGTCTGCTTAAAGCCTGCAAGGAGGGAAGCGAGGACAGTCTCTAAGTCTGTTCTTGCTGCTGTAACACAATGCTATAGAGCGATGAATTTAAATGATATGAGGGAGGTCCATAATCAAGGTGCCAGCAGATTCCATGTGTAGCATAAGCCCACTCGGTGCTTCCATGATTGTGCTCTCTTACCACATTCTCACGTGCTCAAACAGAGTTGGAAGGATGCTCTGTCCTCTTCATGTGACAAAAAAGATGGAAGGGTCTGGCACTCTCAGAAGCAACGTTTATAAGGGCATTAATGACTTGCACAAAAGTGGAGTATTTATAGCTTTATCACTTCTCTACCTCCTGGTAACACCTGTATAGGAACACAGATATTTAAATCATTGCCATTGTCTTCTTTGTCTTGGGATTCTGTAGGACAGAAGCTGTGGTTTCCTTCCAGGAACCAGGTCTGAGCACATCCAGCCTCTTAGGGATCCAGACTTCACCAAGAGGGGTCTTGAGATGGAGCATGAAGTTGCCTCCTGGCAGTCCTGACTTTCTGTTGTAGAAAGAGCATGGACAGTCATTTATGTGAAGACATTACAGGAGGAGAATGAAACCAGTTCATGTAGACAAATTTGACGTAGCACTCAAAAATTGACACATTTCTCAGTTGTCTCCCCCTCACCTTCCCGTCTAACGTAGTGCACCGGTTTATGCAATTTAATTTTCTAGAAAACTTCTTCAAATGCTCACCAACCTTTATGGTGCATTAATAATTGAACTTCCCTTGCTTCTGGAATTTTGAAGCTATTTTTTTTAATGTGAAAGATCTTTAGAAAAGCCAAAAAGGAAAACCCAGAGCTCAAGAAATAAAGAACAATATTGTAATCATATCAATTCATTATTTGTTTTTAAGCTTAATCTTTCAGAAGGTTATTATCTGGCGTTGAATATTAATGGCCTCAGGCTCTTTATGCCGAGGAAATCTTAAACAACAGTGTTCATAAGGAAGGACATTAATCAGGAGAGAGAAGTGAGCCTTGTTCCTAATAATGTTTGCATAATAGCTACCCTTGGGTGTAATACTTGGCTGAAAAATAAATATTCATGCTTGCTTTATTCAGTATAATGGAAATTATTTGTGGTTCGGATTCTGTTATATGATCTTCTCCCTATTTGTGGGGACTTCAAACTGAGCAGAGGCTGGAAACCAGAAACATAAATTGCAATACTTGTAAAGGATGTGGGATAGAAGTTGAGGAGGCCCTACTGAGGGCCTGGGAAAAGCTGGTAAGAGCAGGCTGTAGCTCTAGTTTCAGATGGGAGGGAAGGGAATCAAACTGGAAGCTGAAGGACTTTATGAACACCCCAATTTGCTTTCACATACTCAGGAGGCTCTCAGCACTTGCAGGATTATCATCCCTAATCTTGGCATATGGGCCCTGGTTGGAATGTCCTGTGACACCAGGGTGGCTCTCCACCTCTGTGTGACAACCTGGAGCTCTTTGCAGCAGCCCTCAGTCACTGTGACTTTTACCTTCCATGCTTTTGTCTAGATCCTTCCTTCCTCTTACAAGGACCTTCCAAACATTCTTTGCCAATTAATTCTACTTCACGAATAGGTTGGCTTAAAATTCGCCTTCTCCAAGAAGCCTTTCTGGTCAGTGGGTTTAAGCAGGCCTGTACTACTGATTGTTTGAGACTTTTACATAGATTTTTGTCCTGAGGGTCTCTTCCATTCTCCTGATTTACTGTTCACATTCACCAAATTTTATTCCATAGATGCTTCAAAGTAAGCATTCACCTTCCCATTCCTTTTTTCTCCCTCTTTTTCTGAACACTGACATGATGAGAAAAGGTTCAGTATAGTCTTGAAAATGCAAGTTATGCTGCTCGTTCGATCTTCCGAGTATGAGTTACAAGACTTTGCAGGAATTACTCTTTCATACAATTTCCCTAGGCTTCAATTTTTCATAATCAAGTTATTCTGCTGCAGCCAAGAGAACATCCTGTAGTATAAAAGTCTGAAGCTTATATGTTCCTTTAGACCTGCAGGTGCCCATGCTTTCCTCGGCCTTTCCTTCTCTGTGATCTGATGTTTTTATCCTGAAGTTAAACAGCATCCCATGGCTCCTTTATCTGCACTTCACATCTGACAGGTGCTATGTCTGTCCAATTTCACATGCCAAGTTTACTCTTATTGGAAGGCTCTCTCTGCAGTGCCCGTATGGTGTGTGTATAGTTATGTGCGGTCATAGAAGTACTGAAAACTTTCCCTCTTGTTTATATGACATGCTTGTTTATAAAGCACAATTTAACCTTTGACCCTCACTGCAGAAGTAAGAAGAGCAAGTGTTAACTTTATTGGCAAGTGGGCCTTGGTTGGAGTGTCCTGTGGCCTGGTGCTGCTTTCTACCTCCTTGTGACAACATGGAGCTCTTTGCTTTATTGGCATATTGGCCCCAGAAAATATCAACTATTTTATTAAATTCTTCCCAGAAAATTACCAAGAATTACACCCTAATCTAGCACATTTTCTGCTCTTCAGACTTGACATCAATGTTTTTTGTCATCTTCTCTGGGCCTCACAGAGACTCCTAGGGCTCGGCACACACTGACCTCAATGGGACAGTGGCTAAAGGCCTGAGACACATAGGAGCCCACATTATGGTGTCAAATGGATCACGGCAGGCTTTGCACCCCAAGAATCACTTTACTCCAAATATCAGGGCCCCACTAAGGAATGAAGAGTGAGCCACAGTGCTGTCTTAGGTTCTCTTGACATATCTTAGTTGATTAATTCCCTTTCTTCTATCTTCATCACTCCTTCCTTCTGGCTTTTCCCCCTGCTCTCTTGTCAGTGGGCTAAACTGAAGTGTATGTATCGGTTGTGTGTAGAGCATGGAACTTGGATCCAGAGGATGTAGGTGTTGAAGGCTTCCTCTTGGCTCTGCAGGCCTGAATGAGTTCAACATGCCATTGGATCTGTTCACCGAGGACTTCTAAATGCTCATACAATGGCCTGGACAGCTTCAGTCAGTGACAGCCAGGCACTCTAACTCTAATTGGGAAGTTACTCAGATAGGAAGAACAGAATGACACTGTGCAAAATAAACTTTTATTTTTTCCCTCTAAAATGCTGTGATTTGAAATCTTGAATATCTATTGTTTGTGTAGTTTATGAATTGGCATATTTTCATCTATAGAGGATTACTTCTACCCCCATACAAATAGCTCTCTTTAGGAATCATAATGGTCATCAGCCATCATATACTTTTCTCCTTTTATCAATCATATTTTCTTGTTTTTCTTCTACACTGTACATGACATGCACAAACGTTAGATAGTTTCATTTCCCTTAAAAATATATTCTTACAAGTAGTTTGAGTTACCTAAGAGCTTTAAGTTTCTTTCCATAGTAGTCAGCTATCAATTTAATGCTGACACATGCATCTTCTTTCTGGAATCCCGTTAAAATCAACTGGTTTTCTCCTTGCTGTCTTGAATCTGCTAAACATCCATGTCAGCAAGCATTTGTTATTACAACAATAACAATTAAAATGACTGCTGATATTTTTAATTCCTAGAGAACTCTGCAGAAGGAACTGAGAAAAAAGAAGATATATGATTAAATCTTTTAGTCAATCCACAAGATTTAGACTCTCTTTTACAATTGTGTAGACTAAGGCTCAAAGGATTTAATGGTTTGTCTAATGTTCCATAACTTTTAAGGACATAGCTAATATTTGAATGCAATCTGGCTCCAATTTTCATGCTATCTTCGCTGTTCTAGTGCTAGAGGGGTTCAAGAAAGCTCTAGAATCACGTATGGGGGTGACATCTGGGTAGGAAAAGGCTGAGTAAGGGGATTTCACCCATTTGACCAAGACTCAACCTTTGGCATGCTTCTCTTTCCCTGGTTCCTGCCCCAAACACAGACTACTTCTCCAAAATATGCACTCATTCTTCGGTAGCATCTCAGCGAGAGGGTCTTCTACTAATGGGACATCTCTCTTTTGTCTTTCACAGCAATTTTGCAGGCAGTAATAGCTGGTGACCTTATGAAGGTAAGATATCCTCCTACCAAAATTTTGGTGATCCCTTAAGAACTTTCAACCAACGTCATGCCTACCAATTTTTTAAGATCCAGCATATTAGTTACCTGCCCTTGCCTGCACTGGCTATGAATAGAAGAAGGAAAGATGATCTTTCGAGAAATGAACCTAGAAAGAGGGAGACCTCATAAAATTTCTGCATTTCCTAACAGCAAAGGGATCGTGGAAGAATACCCCGAGACTTGTTCAATTAGTTTAAATGAGCCACATAGTCCCAGACTGCAGTGCTCACAGTGCCATAAATTCCTGTTCCCTAGAAACTAGCATCCACAGAATTTAAAATTTTATTTTCAGACATGTATGAGAATAAATACATATGTAATAGCCTGAACAATATTCAGAAATGCATTCTCTAGCTTACATTATCCATAACTATAATACTTTGTGAATCCTAGTCAACCAAAAGAAAAATTATCTGATCCACTTTAAAATTTTTAATTTGCAGTTATGTTTTCTGGTGAATTTGATTCACATGGAAGGAAAAGTCACCACCCCCTTGAGAGTGAATGTCAGTTCTGAGGCCAGATTGTCTGACTTCAGATCTTTGCTCTGCCATTCACTGTATGTGTGGTGTCTTAGTTAGCCACACACCACTGGGATGAATCTCCAAACCAGGCACAATTTGGGGAGGAAAATATTTATTAAAATAACAGATCCAGGGGAAGTTCCAAAAATGAGGGGAAAGGCTGGCCCACCTTTCACAGATCCAAGCAGAGAGAGACAGAGTAAGCACCTCCAAAGTAAGCAAGCACACTGTAACTCAAACAATAGCAGGACTGCCAGACTTGAGTTCCCTTTGCATATGGAGAGCTGGAATTCTCCAAAATCAGGCCTAGGTGACACCTCCTCCAGCCAGGCAGCTGGAGACAAATCTTTAATATTTTTTAGACAAATATTTAATATTTTTAATATTTTAAAAACATTTTTAAAATCTATTGGGGGACATTTAATCAAACTACCACGTGGTTTTATGGAATTATTGAACTTTCTCTGTGCCTCAGTTCTTCATACATAAAATGAGGTAATAAAACTCTTTCTTGATTTGTCAGAGGAGTGACTGCAATCAGATGTATAAGGCTGCCAAGACTTCATATTACTTAGAAGGGATTCTAAAACGTTAGTTATTTCAGTCACACTGTAGTGTTAACCTGTGTTTCTTGAATTATCAACCATAATAGGGATAAAAATATCTGTTATATGCTATAGTTTATGAATGTCCTAAAAGGTCTCATAGCTTTAGTGTTATCTTTAGGTATGGGGACTTGTCACTGTCCACAAATCCCTGTGTAGCTCCAGGACACTGGTGTGCTGTCTGGTAGTGGTGGTTGCCTCTGGATGGAGGTTACACCTTGTCCATCAGCCATGTACCGAGAAACTAAAGGTCTTTAAAGAAAGCTGAAATGTACTACTTTATTTTTTTTTAATTTTGCTTTTCTTGTTTTTATTAGGTGTATCTGTTGGATAAGCTAAGTAATATCTGTGCTATATTTATAACAGGGTACTAGCAGAAAGCAAATAGGGAAAAAATTGCAAACAGAGTGATCAGGGCTGTTTTCTAGATCATAGTATCACTAGGAATTGTTACAAGAAAGGAAGCATGTGCTCTATACAGTGCAGCTCTGATTCATGACCATTTCCCAGTAGCGAGCTAAGTCAGCCAGCCCACATTCCTGCAAGGACTTACCTTAGGTTGTGCAGGAAGTGAGAAAAACCACTGACCTAGAAAACAGCCTGAACATCTTGAAAATACAATACCTTTACATTCTAAATACTTTAAAAATATTTCTATTTATTTATTTGAGAAAGTTAGTGAGAGAGACAGAAAGAGTCAGACAGAGAGTGTGGTTATGTCAGGACATCCTGCCACTGCAAACAGACTCCAAATGCATGCACCTCCTATTTTTTGTGTGTATCTGGCTTTATGTGGGTACTGGGCAACCAAACCCAGACCATCAAGCTTTGCAAGCAAGCACCTCTAACCACTGAGCAATCTCTCCAGACCTTCTACATACTTTTAACGCAGCTTATTCCCCTGGTCCAAGAGTGAATCACTCAGCTTTTTTTTTTAGACTTGACAGAGAATTATTTGAGATATGAGAAATGACTATATCCAGCTGGTTATTACATTTCACATTATAATTAATCTCGGAATGCTCAAAAGGTGACTTAATTACACTTTACTTACTGGGAGACAAAATATAAGGACTGAAGAATTTTCTTTTGTATTCACCTTTGTACAGTTTGTTCCTCTTCAAAATCTGTATATATAAAACAGAACACATACCAAATATCACTGGCTGTGCGAGAGAGATCCAAAGACACAGAAAGTAAGAAAGAAGGAAGGAAAGAGGGAAGTGAGAAAGAACACCAAAGAAGTGGGGAGGAGGAGGAGGAGGAGAGGGGCAGAGCATCAGAGAAGTGGCTAGGAGGAGGAGGAGGAGAGGGGAAGATGGAGAAGAGAAGTAGGAGGAGGGGGAGGAGGAAGAGCTGCAGAGAAGTGGGGAGGAGAAGGAAGAAGAGGAGGAGGAGAAGAAGGGTAAACAGAAGTTTCCAGCAGCTTCCTGGTGGAGATCCTGTCAGGAATAGCTCCTGTGCACTAGGGCTGCATGAGATGACTTAATCTTCATGGTGTGTAAAAACTGCACAAAAGTCAAGTTCAAGGCAGCTGATTCTGCTGGTTCTGAGAGGACCTGTGTGGTCGTCCCTTATGGATAAACCCACAGAGGAGGAGTGTCATTGCAAAGAGGTGCAACTGAACAGAGCACACCTCTTTTTTAGATGCTTGTAGAAGACTGTTGGTCTTTCCTCCAGACCTCTTGCCCTGTTGTTTAGAGATACAAGTTCTCATAGCTCCCCACACTCATCCACTACTCTTATTGATTGACATCCTAAGTTGTTTCCTGTGGATCCTTTCCCATCCCCTGCTTTGCCTTCCCCAGATGCCCCTCCGATAGGCCAGCATGGTCATAGACACCTCTGATTCCCCTGGGACTCTTAGGCCTTTGAGGCTAGGGATGGTCATATAGATCTTTGTTGATGGTTCCCATTTGCTTTGAGCTCCTCAGTTACTCATACTGAGTTGTCCTCACAGTACCTAACTGAAGCTTGTGTTGGCTGCACAGGTTGGAGATGAAGGACCCGTTTGTACTCTCTCTATAGGGTTCAATACCTCATGAACTTACACGGCATCCTCATTTGCTCACCTTAACTCTCTGGTGGCCAAAATGTGCCCCACCCCTGTCTTTCCTCGTGCAGAAGCAGTGGCATTCCCGCCATCAGGTTTTGATGCTCATTCCAAGGTCACCCAGCCTCATTGAATATGTGGTGTCTGGTTCACAGAGGCATCGGGATAAAGAAGGAAGTGGAGCCGTGTGTGTGTGTGTGTGTGTGTGTGTGTGTGTGTGTGTGTGTGTATGCTTGTGTGCAGGAAAATGAGACTGAAGCTCAGGGGCTGGAGTGATGGATGGCTCAGCAGTTAAGGTACTTGCCTGCAAAGCCTGATGACCTGGGTTTGATTCCTCAGTACGGACATAAAGGCATGTACACAAGGTAGCACACACATCTGGAGTTGGTCTGCAGTGGCTGGAGGCCCTGGGGTGCCCATTCTCACTGTCTGTCTCTTCTCTCTCTCTGTCTCTCTGTCTCTCTCTCTGCTCTCTGTAAAAAATAGTAAATAAATATTTTTTAAGGAGTTGAGGTGGCACTGCAAAGCTCTTTCTGCCTGTAGCCATAGTTCTTTCACTGGAGAGAATGCTGACCAACCTTGGGAAGTGTTAGTTCTCTTCTTGACTGCTTTGAGAGAGAGCCTCAGACTCAGAGAAGGGATAAAGGACTCTTCTGCATGTTTCGGTTTCTTTGGGCTGCTCAATACCCACAGCCCTTCTCTGGAGCTGGCTGAGCCTCCAGCCATCTGTGTGAGGGATGCCTCTTAGTCTCTTTGACTTTTCTTTTTCCTCTGAGGCTGCACACACTTGTGGAGTTTACTGACTTGCTCTCATGCTCTCCTTGCTCCAGATGCACTTGACTTTCTGTGTCCCTGTCTCTCTTTCAGCTCATAGAAAGCTATAAGAACGGAGGCAGCCTGCTAATTCAGGGACCAGACCACTGTTCACTCCTTCACCATGCAGCTAAAACTGGCAACGGGGAGATTGTGAAATACATCCTTGATCACGGTGAGTAGGCTCAATGAACTTCCAGGGATCATTCATCCAAGAAATTCAGGAGGGCACTTTCCCTTTTAACACTCATCCAGGTGAGCTCCACAATGGATAAACACACACCAGCTGTTAAGCTGTTACTCACTGACATGGAGGGCCATCTTAACCTAGCAATTAATTCAAGTGTTCTTCATATTGAGCCCCATAAGTGCTACTGGGGTGGGTAATTAATTTTTTTTAAATTCAGGCTTTTAAATATAAATTAATTTAATCTTGAAATTTAATTAAATTTTCTTTAAAATTAAATTAAAGGGATGGGTAATAGCACTTGCTTGCAATGCCTGCTGATCTGGGCTCAATTCCCCAGTACTCATGTAAATCCAGATCCACAGAACGGCACATGTGTAATGAAATTTATTTGTGGTAGCAGAGGTCCCAGCATGCCCATATTCTGTGTGTGTGTGTGTGTGTGTGTGTGTGTGTTAAATAAATACATAAATAAAATATTTTTTAAAATACACTAATTAAATTGATTTAACTTTTAATTTAATTAATTAATTAATTTATTTGCAAGCAGAGAGAGACAGAGAGGGGGAGAAAGAGAGAATGGGTGTACCAGGGCCTCTAGCCATTGCAAATGAACTCCAGGTATTTGCTTCATTGTGTGCATGTGACTTTACATGGGTCCTGGAGAATTGAACCTGGGTTCATTAGGCTTTGCAGGCAAGTGCCTTTAACTGCTGAGTCATCTCTCCAGGCCCGATTTAACTTTTAATTAAGAAATACATCCTGGTAGTGGGCTTTTTTGTCAAGCTTTTTATAACAATAATTGGTTTGCTCAGTTACTTTATTTATATTTATAGTGGATCATGCAGAGGATTTGTATAATTTTTTTCCATCCTCTTTGCTTCTCGGTTTTTGCTGTTTGATTCTCATTCTCCCAACTCACCATTCTCCTCAACAATGTCTGGTGCTGTTGTGTCCAGTGTGTGAGGAGGACACCCTCACCTCCCAGAATGTCTGTCACCTGGGTTCTAATTGGACATTAGATCATGTGCTGGATGTAGCAAACATTCATATCTGTCTCCAAAAGCCCACTAGCCACATAAGTGCATTGGAGGGACACCAAAAGCTTGGTCATTATGTTTAAGTTTCTCCTATTTACAGTGTTTCTAGGGAAAAAGAATGGGAAACAGGGATGGAGGGTGAAATCTGCTTAGTTTGAGAACTTTTAAAGGGAGGTCAAGGGAGAGAAAGAGGGGAAGAACAGTGAAGACAGGGAACCTCAGTAAGCAGAGATCATGGAGGACTTTCCCTGCCTGCTGACAGCAAGTTTGCTGGCTTTGCCATGGCCTTTAGGCCGTCGTCTGAGTCACATTAAGGAGCAATCACATTGCTTTGCTCCTCTTTTAAATGTGACCCAGGACATTTATCTTACTTCATTCATTGATTTCTTCAACAAACATATATGGATGGCTTAACAGGAACTACTTGGTACAGACTGAAACACACACAAACACAAACACACACACACACACACACACACAGAGAATTGAAATAAAACCTAGGATGTGCACAAATGAATTCAAAGTAGCCGAATGTGGATGTTTGAGCCACATACTCACAGAGATGACAAATACCTGTGTGAATATACCACATTATTGAATCTTCAGGAAGACAATATAAGGTAGGTTTGGGCTGTCAATCACTTGAGACTTTCCTTCCGTCATCTTCAGAGTCTTCTCACTGTGATTGAACCCTTGGCTTGAACTATGTTAGGAAGAAAGGTACAGAATAAAGAAAGGCAGCTAAGGTAGGATGGTGGCATGTTCTCTGCTGCATACACACACTATAGCTTTATTCTGTTTCCCATGGTGGTTTCTCCAAAACCTGCAGGGAGGAAGAACCAAATTTGTGGATATAGCAAGTGCATGGATGATAAATATAGCTACAACCTTCTGTGGTAATTTTTTCCCCTTTTAAAGAAAAGTCCTAAAGATTTCTAAAAAATAAAGCTCAGAAAGTAAGCATTTTTGTAAATTGTTACTTTATTTTTCTTTCTTTTTAAAATATTTTTATTTGCAAGCAAAAAGAGAGGGAGGGAAGGAGGGAGGAAAAGAGGGAGATAGAGAAAGAGAAAGACAGAAAAGAGAGAGAAACAGAATGAGAATGGGTAGGCCAGGGTCTCCTGTCATTTTAAAAGAACTCCAGACACATGCTCCACTTTGTGCATCTGGTTTTATGTGTTTTACTGGCAGATCGAACCCAGACCTTCAGGCTTTGCAAGCTAGCATCTTTAGCTGCTGAGCCATCTCACCAGCCCTTCATTTTTTTTAGACCAGGTTTAGCTCTCTAGTTTCTCTCTTCTTAACCATTCCCAGTCTTCTCTCTAGTTTATGCTCTGTCTAAGAAAATAGAATGGTAATATGGAAACCTTAAACCATCTACTTGAATGACAACATGTTGTGTGACTTTTCCTGGGAAGACATGAGCAGAAATCTTTCACCTTAGATAGGGCACCAAAGATAAGCCAAAGAAACAATTCCACCTAAGTGTGTAGCTTGGTGAGCTAATGAGATTATTGGGAATATATGAGTAAGGGCTTACTAATGAGAGTATAAGTAACTAAAAGACAGCTGCATCCCACCCTGGCAAAGGTGAGAACTCATAAAAACTGCATCCCAACTTGTAGGCAGTTCCACTGAAGAGAGTTTCCTTTCCCTTAGCAATTTCCTGTTTATATAACTTTGGAGAAAGGACCTTAGGAGTCTTTCAACTTGAATTTACTGAGTCTTGAGCTTCTTTTGTCTGGTCAGCTTGTTAGTATCTTGTCTCCAGTCTCCTCCCTCCAGGAGGGCAATGCTTCAACTCAGAGGAAGTAACTATACAACACTGTCTGGAAATTATGTAGTCTCCCTCTCCTTTTACTCTTCTGTAAGAAATAGATTTTTTTTTTGCTTTGGTTCTAAAATCAGCTGGATCACCTATGAGGATACAGTCAGCTCCTGCTTAAGCTAAAGCTGAATTTAGGATGGATTCTCCTATATGATTTTAAACTTTTTACTGACAATTCTTATACATGAAGATAATGAAATTTGATCAGTCCCTTTCTCGCCTATCTTCCTTCCTTACTGAATTTCTTCTTTCCAACTAGACACTCTTATCTTTTGATGATTTTTCCCTTGTCTTTCATCATCTACGTTGTTCTATTTTTATTTTTATTTATTTTATTTTATTTTATTTTATTTTTTGTGAAGGTCTTGTGGAGATAGCAACAGCCACAATATAGTTATAATGTGATGATCACTTTGTGTCTGAAAGATTTTGTCCCAAAGTACTACTCCCCACCCCTGGCTCTTACATTCTTTCCACCTACTCTTCCATAATGCCCTCTGAGTCTTAAAGAGGGTATTATTAGATGTCTCATTTATCACTGAACACTCAACCTACATTTATTTTCAATATTTTGACAAGGTTTAGTCTTCCCAGTAAGGACCATTGGCAAAAAAGTAGCATCTCTGACCAAAGCTGCACTCAGCACTAATCTTATTTATGAATGTAGACATAATAATCAGCACCAATCTATAAGGATAGATATAGTATATTTAATGGCAATCAGATGGGCAGATTTACTCAGTTAACAGTAGTGGCTTCTTTCCTAGGGTCTAAATCCTCATGTGTTTGCACCTCTCAGTGATGGTGGCTGGAAGGGTCAAGGAACCTGAGCCTTTTGCATTTCTGGTCCCTCTATCATAGGCTTCTTCACTGCATGGTAGGCTTGGGATTCCTGGAGTGAGAGTCAAAACACATCTTGAGGCAAGGCTGGACAGCTGAGTGTTCTCTCCACTGCATGTCTTTACTGAAACAAGTCACAGGGCCATCTCAGACACAAGGGGTGGATGGATGAACTCCACCCCTTGACTGAAAAAAGTGCAAATAATTTGTGTCCCTATTCAGTCCTCACCTTTCCTTCACCTTCAATTTAAGTCACATCACGACCTGGCCCACCAACTGTCCTGTATTTCTGACTTACATGGAATGTCTCCAAGTTCTGCTTTCTGGGTCCTAAGGTAGGGTCTCTAGAATTAACAAATGAAAATGCAAAATCAGAACAGTGCTGTTTCAGCATAAGGGCACCCAATGGATTCTTGAGACATGCTAAAAACAGAAGCAGAACCTGGCACCTTATCCTCTGCCAAGTCTCCTTGGGGATGATGGTGATAAAATACCATGGCTGTCCACTCTCATTTCCTGCGTCTTTTATTTTTCTTCCTCTGCCTCAAATAGTTCAACTTCTATAAGTGCCTTTAATCAAGGCTCAGAGGGCTCAGAGCCTCTCTCCTCCAGTATAGGTCAGTACACATACTGTACCTGTCATCGATCCATGTGACAAGGTCGACTTGAGGTTTGATCAAAGCCTGGCATTCCAACACAAAGGTTGTTTCTTAGTGGTGTGCAAAGGGCGGCTCACATGATAAGCTCCCTCTCCAAAACCTTAAGACCTGGAGGAACTTATTGGTTTTCTTTTTCTTAGAATGTTGTTTATTTTTGCAATGCTTTGGTTAGATTTTGGAAGCTTATTGGCTAATCTTCATGCCCATGAGAAAAATTGAAAATTCTTAGTCACAACCTTAACTTTGCTCCCAGTGTCTCAGAGAGCATCCTTCACCAAGATCTCTAAATAACTGGATGGTATCTTAGAGGAAGACTATTTTAGG